>PVIW01000566.1:0-18197 GCA_004026585.1 Noctilio leporinus | reverse complement strand
TCATTTAACTTTTGACATATTTGCTTGGTTCTATCTTTCATGACTACATAGCTGATAATTGACCAGTGGGCCTATCAACCAAGACTTATCTAAACTGTACTGAAGTGAAATTCTCACCCATTACATCACATTTGAAAACTGTCAGTGGCTGCTTCCTGACAAATAGAGGGTCAGTGTCTTCCCCACCTCCACCCCTTTCCTTTCACCTGCCCTGGCTTTCCTGCCTAGTGGTGTTCACTGCCACCCCCTCAGGGTACTTTATGTGAATAGAATCCTGCTTTGAAGGCAATTCTGGAGATCAAACAGAAAAGCAGGAGTTTGGCGGAGATTAATATTTACTCAGAAACTTGCACGTGCGTATCATTTTTGCCTGTCAACATCATCCTCACCTTTGAGTTTGTGGATTTTTCTCTCTGTGAAGGTGCTCCGGCTTCTGTAGTGGCGACACACACTTCTGTGCAAGGTACTCTGACAATGATGTGTTTTTGCTCTGTTGGTACTCAGGATTTGTGTATGATAATCTATTAGGATTTGAGAAGAAGATGTTAGAAAAAATTTCTATGTTACATAAAATTTCATAACATAGAAATTTTAAAATTATATAAGGTTAGAGAGTATATGTAATTTCAAAATAACTGAATATTGATGGATTAGAAGTATATGCCCCAATTTGTAAGTGACTGGGGGAAACAACCAAAAAGATTTGGAGGCCAATAACATTTATGTAACATGAGGCCTTTTATAAATAGTCTTTTTTAAAAGAGTTTATTTATTATTTTTTTTGGAGAGAGGGGAAGGGAAAGAGGCAGAGAGGGAGAGAAACATCAATGTATGGTTGCCTTTCACCTGCCTCCAGCTAAAGACTTATCTGGAGGCCTGGCTTGCAACCTGGTTATGTGCCCTGGCTGGGAATCGAACCAGTGATCTTTGGGTTCGCAGGCTGGCACCTTATTCACTGTGCCACCAGCTATAAATAGTCTTTAAGGTTAATTTTATGTATTTCACTGACATTTGTCATTTAATTGATTATTTTTAAAGCTTCTGCTTTGAAGAGAAAAAGTTTAAAATTTAGAGAAGCAAAAGTTGATAAATTAGAATAACCTGTAATTTGACAACTCATACATAACTATTATTAAAATTCTATTGTATGTTTCACTTAGCTTTACACACCTGGGCATTATTTTTCTTTTAAAAAAGGAAAGATATATTACTTAAAATTTTTGTAAATTCTATAGGTTGCTCTTTGAACTTTAAAGAATGTCATGAACATTTCCTTTGATACTTTTCTTTTTTATATATTGTGATGGCATTATTTTATGAAGATACGAAAATAAATAATTTAGATAACTTAATTCCTGTACTGTTGACTTTTTAGGCTCCTCCAGTTTATTTTTCCCTTGTCTTTTTGCTATCTAAACAGTTCTACAAAACAGATGCTATTAACCATGTTTTGTATATCTGGGGTGTTTCCTTAGGAGAAACTCCTAAAACTTGCAGTTCCCTTTGGGATTGAACATTTTACTTCCTTTTTAGTTATGTTTTTTTTTTTTTTTTTTTGTCTGTTTCTGAGTCTATTTTGAGTAGTGGTGAAGAGCTAGGACCAGAATTTGAATCAACCACTTACTAGTGGTGCAACTTTGGGCAATTTTGTTGGCATCATTTTCATTCATCTGTAAATTGGGGATAAAAATAATACCCACATTTCTGGGTTGCTGTGAGGATTAAATGAGTTAAATGGAAAGCACTTACTACAGCTTGGCATGGCATCAGCAAAAATAAATTTCAGCAGTTATTACTAGCGTACGTCCCTTGTCAAGTAAGCCAAATTAATCATCGAATAGCTCTGTGAAATAAAGCATCATTATATTCTTCGATAAAGTGAATTATTTATGACTTCAATTTATCAGTTCTAATATCCAGGAACCATTAACACAGAGATCTCAATATGTGGTAGTTTATAGGGGTGGTGTGTAATCTCGCAGATTTAAAAGGTAAGTAGGAGCCCTTTCCTAGGCAGATTCATGTAGTGGCAAAAGAGGGAGAAAAGCCTTGTTAGAAGAAACTTGTCATTTGCTTGGAGAACAACGTAGTTCTTTTCTCACACACTTGATGCAGAAAGGGATGAGGCTGTTTCAGTTCACATTTGTCTACCAGCCCAGCACTTAACCACAATAGGCACGCAATAGATATTCATAAAATAAGTCAATACCCGTGAACAAGCAGGTCTATGCTCTATTGAATATCTTGCAATGTATATTCCAAACATAACAAAGGCTTTGTGTAATCAGCTGACAGTTGACAATGGGATCCTTGTCTGCTGAGAAGGATGGGGCCTTTCAGGCTTTTGTCCTGATTGTTACCGGATTTGAGGGTGAACGATTCAGAAATGATGCAGGGGGCCTTTCGAGAATGCTTCACTCCATGCTTGTCAGGTTCTCTGACTCCTCTGCGGTTCCCTCCGTGTGCTCTATTGTAGCTGCTAGATGGGACCTCGCTATGAAAATAGTGTTCCCTTTCTGCTGCCCCTTGAGATGTGGTGTTTGATTAACAAGTTTTCCCATTCTCTGAGCAGAATGCCTAGGCAAGTCCCCCTTGGTTGATACAAGGATCTACAATGACTTGCAGCCACCATGTGTGAGCCTTGTATTGAATGACACGCTCTTTGTAAGGAGATGGTGTCCTTTATAATGCTGGCACCACATCCACTGCTGGGGTGTTCTCAGTGCAGTGTGTTGACTTCCATATTGAATAACACTGACAGTCAGGAAAGGAAGGACTTCAGTTGCTGCTGCCAAATTTAAAAAAATCAACTTACAGTATAAACGGGTTTTATTCTCTTCAAAGTAGTGACCCTGGGATAGATGTAACCCTTTGATACTTCCATTGATGTCGCTCTTGCCCAAACATTTCTGGAATCCTTCTTTCTAAAGTTACCTTCAGAGCCTATGGCACATTCTCTTAAATATTTTCAAGTCTGACAAATACTCATTCTTTGTAGGAGGCTTTGATTTTTAGACCAAGGAAAGAGCCATTGGCATGAGTCCAGCAGCTGAGGTGGATGAGACCAGAGTACTGGCTCCGCCCAAGACAACATAGGGTTTTAGACACTTCCATCTCTTTCCGCTCTCTCCCTCCTTCCCTCTTTCTACAGTCAGGCCTCAGTTAACATTGCTATGCTTCATCCTCAGGTGTATTTATGCCTTTCTGAGGGAGTGTTTTCAAATTTCTAGTCATCGTATTATCTCTATGATGTTTTTTGAGATTTATCTATGTTGATTTGCTTTAATTGCTCTATAGCATTCCAATATTTGAATAAGTCAGTGTATTTATCCATCACCTAAGAGAAAGTTAAGATGGTTCTGCCTTTTTGCTTTAACAAATAGTGTTGCAGTCCACATGTGAGTACATAGCTGCTTAGGAGAAGGTTTTAGAGATTGTCTAAAGCAAGCACCTGGAGGAGACCCTGCTGAGTTCCAGAGTTTCCAAGCGGTTCTCCAAAGCAGTTGTAATTGTGCTCCTGTTAGCAGTTACTGATTCCCTATCCTAGTTTATCAGATGTTAAATTTTTGACTGCCTGATTGGTATGGAATTGCCTCATCATTTTAATTTGCATTTCTCTGCTTGGTAGTGTGATCTGGCATCTCTTCGTCTATTTAGTGGCCATCTGAGTTTCGTCTTGTGAATCACCCATTTATATCCTTTGTCATTTCTTCTACTGCCGTTGGCCTTTTTTTTTTTTTTTTAACTAATGATTTACAAAAATAATTTATGTTCTAGATATTAATTCTTTCCCAGCAGCAAATATCTCCGCTGCTCCGTGGCTTATATTTTCACTGTTATATGCTGCCCTTTATTCAACAGAAGTGCTAAATTTTAATACATTCATATCCATTTCTCCTTTATGGTACATGATTTTTTATAAATATTATTTATGAAATCCTGCCCTCTACCCCAATGTCATAAAAAGTTTTCTATCCATTCTTTTAAGTTTTGCAATATGTAATGTTCTACAGTGACCTAGAATTGATTTTTGTGCATTGTATGACACTAGAGTCTACTTTTATCTTTTTCCATATGGATGTCCAGTTGTCTCAGTTCCGTACACTGAATGCTTTCACCACTGTTACATATCACATTGCCATATACTCATGGAAGTGCCTCATGGCTTTGTGCCATATGTCAGTGGTATGTTTGTCTACTGCACCTCTACCTGTTACATTGTGCATCTAGGTCTGGGTTAAGTTTCGCCTTTGGAAGGTCTTGGCTATACTAGCTCTTTACACTTTCACATATATTGCAGGAATGTGGAAATCTTGTTTTGCTTTTGTTGGAATTATTCAGCTGGTCTATAGACGTATTATAAGAATTTGCCCTCTCCTTATACTATACTGGGGCTTCTCATCCTCTATATGTATACACGGTATTGCTACATATATTTAATTTTTTAAATGTCTTTCGATAAAATTTTATCACTTTTGCCATACTCTTTACTGACTTATTTCTGTTAAATATATTCCTAAGTCTCCATAGTCTGTCTGTATTGCTGTTGTTAATGGCATCTTGTAAAATCTTTTCCTGGTATTGCTGGTATGTAGGAACATAATTTGTTTTTATATATCTTGCTGAATTCTCATTAATTTTCATGGTTTATCTGTAGATACTCTTGCATTTCCTATGCAAATACATACATATATGTAATCATTTGATAATGACAGCTCTTTTTTCTTCCCTCCAAGTTGTGACTAAAGGAAAACTGTTTCTTTAGTCACAATACTTCTGACCAAAGGTAGGGGTTTCCTCACATTTCAGTTCTCCAGTTTCCTGTGGCTGCCTGTGATTTAGTTCAATTCTGGCATTGACTATCTAGAGTGAGCACAGACCCCCACAGGTTAAAGGGCTTAGTTCCACAAGACTGCCCCCTGTTTCTCCCCCAAGTCCTGGTTTCCCATATTTCTGGCCAGATGGGCAATAATCGTGGGTAGCCATGCCCCCTTCCTCAGGTTTGGTAATTTGCTCAAATGGCTCACAGAACATAGGGCATTGCTTTCCTTACTGTCACTGGTTTGTTATAAAATATGCAACTCAGGAACTGGCACATGTAAGAGGTGCATAGGGCAAGGTGTGGGGGCAGGGAGTGCATGGAGCTTCTGTGTCCTCTCAAGGCACCCTGCCCACCTGGCACCTCCATGTGGTCACCAACCCAGTGCTCTCCAGACCCCATCATTTAGGTTTTTATGGAGGTTCTATTACATAGGCACAATTGATTAGGTCATTGGCCATTGGTGATTGAAAATCTTCAGCCCCTGTCCCCACCCCTCTGATACCTAGCACCAGCCATCAAGATTCACCTCATTAGCATAAACTCAGGTATGGTTGAAAGGGGCTGATTATGAATAACAACTGATGCTCCTCTCACCCTTGCCACTCAGGAAATAAAGTTTTATTGAAATGCAGCCACACCCATCTTGTCTGTGGCCCATTTTGCATTATAATGGCAGACTTGGCTGGCTTAGACACCCACTGACTTTCTACTTTGCAAAGCCTACACTATTTGCCTCATGCCCTTCATAGAAAGTTTCCCAACCCCCTCAATGTGGTGTTGAACTGAGGGAGTGATAGTAACCTTCTTGTGCATTTCTGACCTTAAAAAGAAAGAAGCAAAGAAGGGGAACAGTTTAGTCAAGAAGCTAGTATAAATGACCCTTGGACAGGGACAACATGTGGAGATTGACTGTGGGAGAGGGGATAGGAAGGGTAGGGCAGGGGAGAGCAGATGGGGGTGGGGAATGGGATAAATGTAATACAACAACAATAAATTTTTTTAATGTCTCAAATTGTCTTTTTTTTTTAATATTTTATTTTTTTATTATTTTTAAAGAGGGGTAGGGAGAGAGGTAGAGAGGGAGAGAGACATCAATGTATGGTTGCCTTTCACCTGCCTCCAGCCACGGACCTGGCGTGCCACCTGGTTATGTGCCCTGGCTGGGAATTGAACCAGTGACCTTTGGGTTTGCAGGCTGGCGCCTTATCCACTGTGCCACCAGCCAGGGCTATTTTTTTAAAAAAGAAGAGCTATAATGCTGTGTCTGGTTGGGGTGCACCCTTTATTGGGTTAAGAGAATATCCTTCTAAGATTTGTAAGAAGTATTTTCTTATTTTTTTTAATTAAAAAATAATGAATGTTGGATTTTATCAAATGTTTTGGCATTACAGAGGATTTTTCTTAAAGATTTTATTTATTATTTTTAGAGAGAAAGGCAGAGATGAGGAAGAAAGCTACAGAAGCATCAATGTATGGTTGCCTTTCACCTGCCTCCAGCTACAGACCTGACTGGAGACCTGGCTGGGAATCGAACTATCGACCTTTGTGTTTGCAGGCTGGCGCCTATCCATTGAACTGCCAGCCAGGGCTGGATTTGTTTTCTTATCCCTTTAAACATAATTATATTCTCTTTTAGATTATTCTATTATTTTCAGTTCTAGGGCTTGAACCCCCCTGTTTAATGTGTCTCAATGACTTGTGAGCTTGGTGGGTCTAACTGTTCTGTGGGAGTTCTCTGCAGTGTGGGTTGTGGGAGTTTTGCTATAACTCTTCCCATGCCCATGGAGCCCAGTGCTGTCTTTGATGTTCATTTCCCAGGTCGGACATTTCTGAATGCGGAGGTAGCCTAGCTTCGTACCCCAAACAGCCCAGAGGCAAAGGTCTGGGGGTTACATTTCGCAAGGAGTGTTTTGTTCTCTCCTGGAGCCAGAAGTAGACAAGTGATGAGAACTGATGGGGGAATGCTTTCCAGCCCATTGCCCCTGTGGCTGCAGCTCTTCCAGGGCCCTCACTTTGGACAGCAGCCTCCTCTCCTTGGGCAGGCCCCTCAGGACTTGCCTTTTGTGCCTCTGGGCTAGCTGACATCTAAATCCCTACCTCCCATGGATCAATACTTCTTCTTCTCCTCCACCCCCCCCTCCGCCCCCCTCGCCCCCAGGGGGACACTGCCATTTGCCTCCCCCACTTACTTCCGGTTTTCCGTTGCTGCTTCATCTCTGGCACCTGCTAATTCCTCTCTCTTTATTGCAGGTTTAACTATGCGTTTTAAAATATATCTGCCGTTTCCAGGCGCTTGTAGCAGGAGTGTGTGAACGTGTGTGTCATCTTAGTTCATTATCGTGCTGGAATGAGAGGCTGTTCTGCCAATGCAAGGTCAGCATCTAACAAACAAAAACAGAACAAAACCTAATAAAACAAAAAGCAAAACTTCTCAATTGGATCCCTAAAGGAACGACCCATGAGCCGGGCAGCCTTTGCTATTAGCTCATGTCATTCTTTCAAAGACCTAACTCTTTTTTTTTTTTCAAGATTTTATTTCATCACCTTCAGAAAGAGGTGAAGGGAGAGAGGCAGAGAGGAAGAGAGACATCAATGTATGGTTGCATTTCATCTGCCTCCAGCCACAGACCTGACTGGAGACCTGGTTTGCAACCTGGTTATGTGTCCTGGCTGGGGAATTGAACCTGCGACCTTTGGGTTTGCAGGCCAGCGCCTTATCCACTGTGCTACCAGCCAGGGCCCTAACTCTTTTCATACGGACGCGTGAAATAACTGGCCCAGCAGTTTGTCAGAGGCAGACTCAACTAAGGAGCTAGGCATTACCATACGTTGCTCTTAAATAGCCTGAGCAGGGTTAAATTGGGTATTAAGTGTGCTCCTTCTTTGGGTGACTCCCAGAAAGGCCAACATTATTTTCCACCTGACATTCCCAATATATATACACATTTGTCTCACTTGTCCATGAGAATTTGCTATTTGGGGTGGATTTCAGTGAAAGGAAAACCTGAAAGCAGTTGTTTAGGAGTTTTCAGCACCTGAAAATGGAACCACAGGTACATCTCTAGTACTTCTTTCTGAGCAATACAGGGATTGAATAGAGACTCGTAGCTTTTCACGTTGCCAGAATTTTAGAGAAATGGACCCTACTCCTAGGTCTGCTAAGACATTTTTAAGGATGTATCACCAGGCATGTGGTTTCAGGAAAGCTACAGGAGGGATAGATTTTTATATTCCCTCTTGGTTTATTTACTCAGACTCTGAAATCAAGACCACGGTGAAGATGAAATCAGTGGTCATTAGATTGTGTGATTAGGGGTTGGCAGGTGGCAGACATTTTAATCTCAGAAATGGCTGAGGGTGGGCACCAGGGTACTTACTTCACCACAGCTCACCCTTGTTCACGATCTGATTTAGCAAACACCCTGATCTAAGTTGAAAGGCTGCCTTGGGAATTTTTGCTCAGTGCTGGTAAAAGCCTTCTGGAACACTGACTATTTCCTGATGCTGCCTGAGAGGAGGTGCTGAGGCAGGCGTGGCTTTTCTGAGCACTGACCTGTTCTCTGGGAGAGGCAGAGAAGTGCTAGAACTTCTCTTCTACCAGCAGTGTAAGACTATATCACTAAGCAATGAGGTTGTATTAATGTAAAAGCTTTGCGAAGAATTTTCTCAGTGCACAGTAGGCATGTGTGCTGGAGGAACTAATCTGACAATCCCCATACATCAAGAGCAGTCAATCATGAATCTGCTAATTAGCTTGATGTTTGGTCTCCCAGCTCAATGAGTGCCTGTGAATTCTGCCAGAATCTGTATTTCCAGATGATCTAATAAGAGGAAAAGGAAAAGTTGGGCCAAAGAGGTCATTGCAGGTCAACTTCTGAGAGTCAGAAATTAACTCACACCAAGCACCTTCCTTTTCTGTTCCCAGAAAATATCAGTTCTTCACTTTCCATAGCTACAATTATGTCCCAGGATGAACCAGTTTCGCTGCCCTTTTCTGTTTTCAGGGTTGACACTTGGAAAAGTCTCTGGCTACATAGTTCGAGGCATGGCCTCCCCAGGGGCAAACTTCCCCTTTCTGACCTAAAGGAGACCCACATTTTTTTTAACCTTGGTAACTCAATCTGCTCTATTAATTCTTCTTCCTCTTCCTTGTTGTGACTTTTGTAAGGTTCAGCACTTGCCATCTGCCTTCCTTTTTGGAGTTTTATTTTTCAGATGCTCACCAATAAACACTAATGTTCATCGAATGTTTTATATGCCAGGCAACAGAAGCCCCCAGCAGATGACCATAGACTATGTCTGTAGTTATAGGTGCTCTGAAGAAGTGGCAGTGGAGACTGACAGTGTGTGCAGAGGCTGGGGGTGGGGGGGAGGGAAACCTCTCTGATGAAGGGCTATTTGGGAAGAAAAGTCTCCAAGGAGATAAAAGAGCAAGCCCACTTTCATTCCTTCCCCTCCTGTGTCCTGCAGAGCCTGTCTGATATGGAGCCACCTCACTGCCACCCATTCCTTCCCTAGCTGTGCTTTCTCCCAGAGCCCAGCCTCTACACCTACACCCTCATCCTTTCCTCCTCTTTTTTTACCCAGTCGCCAAAATGCCTTTGACTTCCCTTTGAAATATGTGTGGCAGGAAACCCTTTCTTTCCCCCACCATATGGAAGGGAAACCACTTCCTGGTTGAGTACTTTGCCATTCCGTTTAGGAATTACTGTTGTAACAGCCTCCTAAGTGATCCCTGTTGGCTTCTAGTCTCCGTTCTCCCCAACCTATCACCACCCCAATGCTGGGACACATAAGCCATCACTTAAGTGCTTACTCTGTCCAGGCATGGGATCCTCACAAGAACTTCTGATGCTGTTATTATTATTATTATTCCTATGTGATAGATGAGGAGACAGACTCTCTTACGATCACTGTAAGATCTAGTTAGTGGTTAAGTTGGGATTTTCACTCAGGCCAGACTGTGTCCAAAGGCCTGTCCTTGACACCACCAGCCCAAGTTCCCTCTACCCTGTGGCTACATCTGATTAACCCCGCTTTGATCACTTCCTTCTTAGCTCAGAAGTCTTTTTTTAAATCCTCACCCAACGATATATTTATTGATTTTAAAGAAAGAGAGAGATACGGAAACATTGATCGGTTGCCTACTATACTCACAACCTAGGTTTGTGCCCTGATGGGGAATCAGACCTACAACCTTTTGGTGTACAGGACCATGCTCCCACTAACTAAACCACCTGGCCAGGGCTCTCTTCAAATTCTTTTGTCCTTCCCATCATCTGTCGGGAAACATCCCACAGATGATGTTTCAAAATAATATTCAAAGTCTTTCATACTCAGCCTCATTTTGCCTGTCTTCTGGTTCTGTATCTGACAATTGAAGGGGAGCAACAATCTACCCCAAAATGTGCCACTTTAGCATGTGGTTTATTTTGAGCTGAAGGCTGTCAAGACCCATCAGATTACAAAAACAACCTTTAACTTCTCCTTTAACTACCTAAACAGGAGTTAGATGGGGGCCTGGCTCAGAATGAGAAGTATTACCAGAAATAAATGATCTAAATGACCTGAGTGGCAGGGAAATTTTCCAATTACCAAACACCTGCCCTTATTGTCTGGTGAGTGACCCAGACCCCATTCCATTCCTTAGCTCGGGATGGCGGAGGAGCCGCAACTGCCCAACTTGCCCTTGGCTCTTACATCTCTGGGGCTCCCTTATGTAATAAAAATGAATATGAAATTACTTTTTTCCCCATTAACCTGTCTTATGTCAACTTAAGTAACCTGGCCAAAGAACCTAGAAGGGAAGAAGGGAAAGTTTTTCTGTCTTTGCACAACCTGTGCTTATTGGACATACACAGATGATTCGTGTAGGTGAACTCTGCTGTCTTTGGATTCATGAGGCGAATGCTTTTTCATTCTTTCTCTATAAACTTTCTCTTTATGCCCTGGCTCTGACTCCACCTCTGCTCTTACCTTCATCCATGTGTACCTTTGCCTCCTGCCTGCTCCCGCTCATTTAGAAGGGGTGTCTTGCCTATTTTAGGCCAGTCCTGCTTTTGGAAGATGCACTAGACCATCCTCTGAGCACCTGTGGCTCTCCTAGTCCCAATCACCAACTTGCTGTCCCCACTGATTTCCTGAGGACTTTTTCACATGTGACATAAAAGACTGAGAAAACTGCCCTGGCTGGTAGCACAGTGGATAAGGTGCCAGCCTGTGAACCCAAAGGTCTCAGGTTCAATTCCCCAGCCAGGGCACATAACCAGGTTGCAAAACAGGTCTCCAGTCAGGTCTGTGGCTGGAGACGGGTGAAAAGCAGCCATACATTGATGTCTCTCTCCCTCTCTGCCTCTCTCCCTGCCCCTCTCTCTAAAAATAATAAATAAAATATTTGAGAAAACAAAAGACTGAGAGAACTTATACATCCAAAGTGAGTATAACTTCTCTAGCAAGGGTCTTGGGATTATATATACTTATTTCACTCAAGCTTCTCAGAGCTCAAACACATTTCAAGGAGCTCCCTTTTCACCATTGCCTGCCAGCTACCCAAGAAAGCCAATTTTCTTCTATAATAGCTGCGACTCATTCTAGGGCTCCTGATGACGTGAACCTGGTTCCACCACACATCTGAGTCATCAGTAGGGACTCCATTTAAGAGTTGACTATTTTCCCAAATCGAACCTATCCTCAAGGGCTATTCACTAGAATGTGCCGCAGGAAGTTCTGAAAATGTTTATTTGAAATGTCAGGGGATGAAATTGGGAGACAAGCAGGACTGGAATGTGCCTCTGATTTCTTAATTCCTGGTCCCTCACTTGGTTGCTTCTTAGTGGAAGCAGAGTGGGAAACGGGAAGCATGGGAATGAAGGGGGGAATATTTGAAGGCAGTTGGAGTCATGGGAAGCAATGGAAACTAATGAAAGAGAAACTGAACAACACCCCACACCCCCTTGATCCAAGCCCCTCTTCAAGAGGACTGAGCAGAAAATTTAATATGGAAAATGGAAGGAGACCTAGTCTGGTGCTGTTGGAAAGATGTCTGATAGAGGAGAAGGAATAAGGTAGAAAGACCTAGAGACACTCATGAAAAGAATGACACTTACTTACAAATAATTCCCCTGGTATAAGGGAGGCAATTTCATAGAGAGGGCAGCTGGGGAGTGGAGGGCTTAGTCCAAGTTAGATCAGGATCTGCTTAGCTGTGTGCAACTCCATCGCTCAGGAGATGCCTCAACAATGAGCTCATTGAGAGCTGCTACTGAATTTTATCCTACTTTGTACATTCAGCACTTAGCACTCGTCTGGCACATAATAAAGGCTCAATAAATATTTGCTGAGTGAATGAATAAATAATTGGTTGCTGGAAGAGCTTGAGACTTATGCTACACTGTCATTTCTGGTAGCGGCCACCAGGTGGTGCCTTCATAAGAGCAGGAGCCTTTCTAGTGGAAGCTTTAGGTCTTACCCACCCCACTCTCTGCTCCCCCCTTGCCCCCCCAGAGCATGCCCTCCAGCAATTCAGCATGAGTTCTTATCCCTGATGTTGAATGTGCATGCAGAATTCAGATAAGTGGCTAACACTGACTGTTTTTACTTGGATCAGCTTGACAGGAGGCCCAGAAGAATTTTTCAGGTTTTCATTTACAGCCAAACTTTGGGATGTGAAGCTAATTCTACCCCTGGCTTCCACAGTGTCAAGTGGGTTCCAGTTGTTCCTAATGATTTCCCGTTCTCCAAGAGCACACATCTTCCCATCGGTTCAGTGTTTCCTCTGAAATTGCTCCCTGAAGTCATTTATGTTTTCATTATTCTGAAATTCTTCCCCAAAGTCATTTATATGCGGCTCTGACAGCCTGTGGGTTGAAGCATTGGATGTCCCTGCATAATGTAAGCTGCTACCTGAAGGGGACCTGCCCTGTGCCTGTGGTTATTTGCTGACATTCTCGGGATGGATCCACAAGGTGGGCATCACAGAGGTAGCCAACACCGCAGGCTTAGGCGGCTTTCCCGGCGTGCCACAGCTAATAAATGGCAGAGAGGGGATTCAAATGCAGCGCCATCTGCCCACAGGCCTTGCTGTGATCTTGATCACATTTTACATGCGGAGCAGTTTAATTACCTGTATTAATGAGATCCAGGGACAATCACAGCATGGCAAAATTCAGATAATGTGTGGTGATGGCTCATAGGGGTGAGTGTAGCTCACAATCAGTGTGAGCAGATACACACAGCCTTGTTAGTTTCCAGACAGTTTTAAGGGAATAAATACTCAACTTGAGGGCCCTTGGTGCCCATGAACCTAATCAAAGGTACTGGAGATCCTGATTGGCAAGAGCTGGAGACGGAGATGCTGAGTGTTACTATATGCATTCCCGTGGTGTGTGCGTGCGTGTGTGTGTGTGTGTGTGTGTGGTGTGTGTGTGTGTGTGTGGTGTGTGTGTGTGTGTGTGTGAGAGAGAGAGAGAGAGAGAGAGAGAGAAGGAGGAAAAGGAGGAGGAGGAGAAGAGGAGAGGATGGGATGACCCCTAGAGTCCTCCTGCCCCAGCAGTGCCAATTTAGTGCCCGAGTGCCCTGTTCACAACTTATCTGTCCTGTGTCTTGCTGTCTCAGATTTCTGGTATATGATAAGTTGCAGTGAATTGGACAAAGTAAATAAAATAAATAAATCAGTGTAATGCACTTGCTGGATAGTGTTCCTTTTGGGAGAGAATGATTTAACTCAGTAAATGTATCTGCAGGCATGAGAGATGTTAATGTAGGGAATATCAGGAGTGATTGACCTGCAAGGGAGGGTGAAGGGACACGAAACACAGGTGGTGACGGGGCTGCGTTTGAGAAAGGACTGCAGGGAAAGGGAATGGGAGGGCTTGGGGTCAGGAGCACTTCTTGGGGACTTTTATTGCAGACCTTACTCTGTGTTTTTCCATTGGGCTAAGCCTGATCATCCTGCAAAATTTTATTGCCTGAAGTGTCTTCTTTGGGCCTTTTAGAAGCTTTCCAAGTACATGATTCATGTTTTTAAACAGTTAATATGCTAGAAACTGGGCATTATGTCCATAATCCTCAGAAGAGCCTTGGGAGGTAGATATTGTTATGTCCTACTCCTGCCCATATTTTAAATAACGAAATGGAGTTTTAGTTAGACCGTAAGTTGGTTAATGGCAAAGCCAAAATTCGGAGCCAGGACTATTTAATTATAAAGTCATGCTCTTAACTGCTAAAGTATGCTGTGAGAATAGTGGCCAACCTTACAACAATAACACTCATTATCAGTAATCTGGCAAAAACATTGGTTTATTCATTTAATAGTAAATGTGCCAGGTGCTGTAGTAGGTATTAGGGATATAAGATAAATGAAAGGGGCAAACTGGATCACCATGGAGTTTACCTTTGGAGAATATTGGAATAAAAAATTTCAGAAACTTGGAAAAGCCTGATTGTTCTGTAGCCATGGTAACAAGTAGCTATCAGAACCAATTTTAAATTTGTTCATTCGGTCAACAACTTACCTTAGCGAAAGCCGGTGTAAAACCAGCCAGTGCCTGCCCTTCAATTCTGAAAGTCAGCCAGTCAGGGATGAACGCTCCCCAGAACACCTGCCTCTAAGTGCCAGCCACCCCACCCGAGCTCTCACCTTTTTCTCTGAATATCCACCAATCACAGAACTCCACGCTTCCCCATGTGCCCTCTAGGAGGTCAGCCACCTGTTCTGCCCAGGAAGCCTTTCAACAGCATAGGCCTGTCCTTATTATAGTGAGTAATGAATTCAGCTGTGTGGTTGAGTTTCAGATACTGCGTGGTATTCCCAGGGTCCTTTGACAAAACCAACAAGTACACTCACGTCAGGTAGCATCTGGTTACTGGGAAAGCAGCCTAGGTGAGAGGCTCGAGAAGGACAGGAAGGAGCTGTTTTAGATGGGAAGCTCAGTTCAACCTCTTCGGTGGCAAAATGTTTGCGGAGAGACTAGCATGTTTTGAGAATTGTTCAGACATGTACAGAGCAAAGGGCCTGGTAGGAAAGGATGCCTGTGTGTTGGCTCAAGAAGGTAAGATTTGGATTTTGTTCCAAATGAAAAGGCAGGAAATACCCAGGAATGGACCAGGTCCTCTGTTTTAAAAATAATGTGTGTGCACTTGCACATATATGCACATACACACATAAACACGCATATTTTGAAGTCAAGTTCAAAAATCCTTTAACTCTATAACAGTGTTTATGCCACTGACAAGTGAGTTTGCACACTCTCCAGTACATGCTACTGAAACTAGGACCCTTCCCATCGGGAGTACCAAAAATGAGGTGACCTTACTTCTACTGACGTAGTCCAGTGGTGGTTCTGAAAGGTTGTGCACTTCATTATGAAGCTGCTGTATTTTCTCAGGGTCATACTCTGGGGGAGACTAGGGTCAGAGTAGGGCCCCTGACTATGATGAAGCCTACCCAAGTTTACTTCTAAATACACTAGCGAACTGTTTTTTCTTAGTCATTACCTGCAAAGCTCAATGTCTGTATTTCTCAGTCATAATTTATCCTGATCTTACAGGTAGAAACAGATGCCATTCAAAAGCCTAAAATGCACTCATTTTATTCCTTTTGCATTGCTGTTGCTCCAACAAGATCACCCAACTATCTTCTGGTAGAAGAGTTTTTGTCAGCTACTCTTGAAACATGGTTTAAGTTGCTTTAGGATATGAGTGCCATATACGCCCATTGTTTTAGTTTGGGGAATTTTGCTGTCCCGGGTGATGGCATGTTGATGCTTCTGGCTCTGTGCTGACGTTGACATTGGATTTGCGCTGTGCAGCAAGGCCAGCCTCACAGTTTTGTGTGCGTGGGTAAGCTACGCTCTCATTCCTGGCTGCCTTGCTCTTCCAAAAGCATGAACTCAAATTAAGCTGAAAAGCATTCTTTTTCATCAGTCCCATCTCTTGAAGCTATTCCTTCAGCCACACCTCTAGACCACCTGGGACACTTGGGAATGGGTTTTGCTTACCTACACTTGAACTGCATCCTGACTTGTGGATAATCCCTCCCTAGATTGTCAGTTGTTTGCAGAATCCAGAGTACTAGTTGTATGAACTAGCAGGAAACAGACAAGCAAGGAACTAGCAGAGCTAAGAGGGTAGCCCTCTGTCATTCTTCCTTGTTAGTACATCTTACAGTTATCTCTGAAAGGGGAATTTATGTAAATATACAAAATACTGTGGTTAGTGACTTTTATTTTTGTCATGATAGTAGCACTGCTAATGCTACATTTCCAAATGCAGTGACTCAACCTTTAGAAAAATATTCTCATAATATGCTTTCAGAGGACATGCATCCTTCTGGAACATGTTGCTAATGTAGTTGTTACTTAAAAAAATATTAGCACAGAGAGACACCCTTCCACACCTGTGTCTGTGTGCCTCTAATGGTTCTGAAAGTCCAATGTCATTCAATGTGGGTAGCTGATGTAGCTAGAGACTTACTGCTGGTTTGACTTTGTGACTCTGGTGAAATTCTCAGAATATGTAATTGAAAAACCAACATGAATTGACTCTCCTCTTTGTTGCTTTTGGTTGTCTATTTAATCAAAAATAATACAGTCTTTTTGATGTCTTTCTGATAGTTCCTCATCTATAGCTCAAGTTGTAATCGAAATATGACAAAACAGTTGGAATCATGAAGATGTCTATGACACATTACTGAGTTTCTAGCATAATACTGACTTTTATAGTCTGGATTCTATCAATAAGTAAGGATTATATTTTGGTAAGAATTTCCTATCACTGGGAAGAGTCAACAGTGGATAGATATCATGTATTGGATATGGACATAGCTTGTATGTCACAGTGCACCTGCAAATGCTAGTGTCACCTGTAGCAGGAACCACTTTTTCATGATCCTTCTTGCAATGCCTACTAACTGGATGTGCACTACAGAAGCCTATACAGTACAGTTTCAAGTGCAGCATCAACTGCATAATCCTTGCTACCCAAAGACTGCAGGTCTTGCCAGAACTTGTGTAACAGTGGCCTTCGTGATTATGGACCTTCACTCACCTTGTCACTTGGCCAGGTAAGAAAGTTGTAGCCATGTAGCCATCACTGTGCCCTCTGAATATGATTCAACTCTTGGGGTTCTTGGTTATGAAGGCATCAAGACCACCTGATTTCGGTGGTGTGACCTACTATGAAAATTCCCAAGGTTTATTCCACTGGGTTTCTAAAGTTATACACTTACAGAAAGAGACTCTTCTTTTTACATAGTCTGCATCCAGCACCCAAATGTGCTGTCATGTTCTCCAGGAGCAGAAACTGAACTGAACTGCAGATGTGGTGGGAAATGTGTTTCCTGGTGCTTGCTAACTAGTGGTATGATGTGATATGATGTGATAAACTCCAATGCAATGCCCATAAAAGTGTCCTCCACATTTATGTGATGGAAAGCATTTCTCTCCCATAGAAGGAGGGCATTTGGATAAGAAAAGAATGATGTTGGATGTCAAGGTGGGAAGAGGAAGATCAATTGTTTTATTCTTTCTGTGATGAGAATCAGTACATTACAGAACTGAAAAGGAATGCTGAGTATTATATTTAAACTAGCGGTTGTATAAAAGTATTAAGTAATGATGGAATTTGGGTTTCCTTCTTGAGGAGGCCAGAAGTCTGCTGTTATAGATAGGAGTCTGAGCTCCAGTCTTTTCTCTTTCTTTAATTCTTTATCCTGTCTATTGCTCCCACGTCATCCTATAGGGGTTAAAAGATAAGGACTTCTAAAGCCATTGCATTGCCTGGGAAGAAGTAAAAATATCAACACATCACTTTTTTTTTTTAATGTGTCACTTTTTGATAAGTTAATAACAATAAGTTAATGTTGTTATAATTGTTAAAATAACCCCTAGATAGTAAAACAGTGTATGACTTCCATGCTAACACATTGAAAATAAAATAATTAAAAATAAGCCAATGGCAATCATCAGCAAATCAACAAACAACAAGTGTTGGCGAGGATGCAGGGCAAAGGGAACCCTCATACACTGTTGGTGGGAATGTAGGCTGGTGCAGCCACTGTGGAAAACAGCATGGGGTTTCCTTAAAAAACTAAAAATGGAACTGCCTTTTGATCCAGCAATTCCACTACTTGGACTATACCCAAAGAACCCTGAAACACCAATTCCTAGGAACCTATGCACACCTATGTTCATAGCAGCACTATTTACAATAGCCAAGTGCTGGAAACAGCCTAAGTGCCCATCAGTGGATGATTGGATCAAAAAACTTTGGTACATTTACACAATAGAATTCTATATAGCAGAAAGAAAGAAGGAACTTGTACCCTTTGCAACAACATGGATGGAACTGGAGAGTATTATGCTTAGTGAAATAAGCC
>PVIW01000565.1:340189-453871 GCA_004026585.1 Noctilio leporinus | reverse complement strand
GTATTATGCTTAGTGAAATAAGCCAGTCAGTGAAGGACAAATATCATATGATCTCACCAATTACGGGACTATAATGAGCAAAACTAACAACAAGCAAAACAGAACCAAATATATGAATACAATGAATAGGCCTTCAGTGGTCAGGGGGAAAGGGGTTGAGGGGAGTGGGGAGGCAGAGGCAAGAAAGGGGAGCAGCTTAGACAAGAACCTAGTATAAAGGAACCATGGACATGGACAACAGGTGGGATTGACTTTGGGGGGAATGGGTGGGTGGGGAGGGGGACAGAGGGGAGCAAAAAGGGGATGGATGTAATACAACAACAATAAAATTTAAAAAAAAAAAGAAAGAAAAAAGAATAAACAAATTCTTTGGCAGTAAAAAAAAAAAAAAAAAAAAAGATATTAAAAATGGGACTTTTGCCCTAGATGTAAAATTAAGAAGACATCTGCGAACACTTTTACTTCCTCCCATAAGCACTGACAGTGTACTTGTAATTTCCTCTCTTGGACTACCTCATTCTTTTGCAGAGTAAAAGGGAATGTTGCTCAATGACAAATAGCCACAACAAAGAAGCTATTCTTTGAATAACCAACCACTCCTTTAGGCTCCTCTCAGCTCCTTAAGGAACTTGATTTTTGCATGTTTCTACCAGTGTAATAATAAAGTGTTAGGTAGATTAGTGCAATATTCAGCTCTACACAGGATAACTTCTTTTTCTTCTGATAAACTGAAAACTGTTAGGAGTGGAGCACCGAAGTAGTAACCAAAACAAAAATAATTTCACAAACTTTTATTTTTTTCTTAAATCAGGAGGAATCTAAGATGGAGGTGTAAGTAGACATGCTGTGTTTCCCCCCATAACCAAGAAGAGATACCTCTAACTCAAAACCAGAGACAACCAGAAGTCCCAGAATGTCAAAAGGCATGGAAGTCCAATAAACAAAAGATATAAAGAAATACTCATCCAGACAGGTAGGAGGGATGGAGCCAGGGCAGACAGGTTAGGCGACACTATGGCATGGTTATTGTGGCCAACCAGCTGGTAGCGCAGTTATAGTAGGGACACAGGTTGAGTGCTCCTGGCACCCAACCAGACCACAGGGCTCAAGGTGCCAGTGCAGGGGTGGGGGTAGGGGGCAGTAAGCCACATTGCTTCTGACTGAAAACCAGTGGGGGTTGGGGAGGAGGAAGAAAATGCTGGTTTCTCAGCAGAGTCTATACGTTTAGAGACCCCCATGGTCCTGGAACGTCCAGACCCATCCACTCTGGGAACCACAAACAAGGCAACAGCCAGAGAGGCCAGTACCATATGGGAAGCAGAAGTGCCTGGAAAAGGGCCAACTGCTTGCTCCCTCTCAGACACCTCCCCGACATACAGCACCACAAAGTGATGAAACGGGTCCCTGGCACTGACGAATACTAAGGCTCTGCCCCTTATGACTAACAGATGTGAAAGCTCCACTTCAGCTACGGAGGCAAATACAGGAGCCTATCAAGAGAAGGAGACAGAGAACTATGGCTCAAAAAAGGGAACAAATCAAGGTTCCAGTGGGCAAACTAAGCAACGAAAAAATAGCTGACCTGATAGATGCACAGTTTAAAACATTTGTGATAAAGATGCTCACAGACATAAAAGACATGCTTAAATATAGCAAACACAGAAGGGAAGAGTGAAGGCTATAGGCTGAATGAAATGAAGGAAAATCCACATGAAACCAATGGTGAAAGGAAGGAAAATGGGGTTCAAATCAACAATTTGGAACATAAGAAAGAAAGAAACGATCAGCTAGTACAGAAAGAGGAAACAAAAATAGAAAAAAATAAGGAGAGGCTTAGGAACCTCTGGGACGACTTTAAACACACCAACATCTGAATCATAGGGGTGCCAGAAGGAAAAGAGGAAGAGCAAGAAATTGAAAACTTGAGTGAAAAAATAATAAAGGAAAACTTCCCAAATTTGACAATGGAAACAGACATACAAGTCCAGGAAGCAGAGTCCCAAACAAGCTAGACCCAAGGAAGACCACACCAAGACACATCATAATTACAATGCCAAAGATTAAAGACAAAGAGAGAATCTTAAAAGCAGCAAGAGAAAAGAAGAGAGTTACCTACAAAGAGGGGTTTCTATAAGACTATCAGTTGATTTCTCAAAGGAAACTTTGCAGGCAAGAAGGGACTGGCAAGAATTATTCAAAGCGATGAAAAGCAAGGACCTACAACCAAGTTACTCTATCCAGCAAAACTATCATTCAGAATGAAAGAGCAGATAAAATGTTTCCCAGACAAGGTGAACTAAAGGAGTTCATCATCACCAAGCCATTATTATATGAAATGTTAAAGAGACTTACTTAAGAAGATAAAAACTATGAACATTGAAAAGACAACAAAATCATAACTATCAATAGCAGAACCTAAGAAACAAAAATAAAAACAAACTAAGCAAACAATCAGAGTAGGATCAGAATCATAGGAATGGAGATGATTGGGAGGGTTATCAGCTGGGAGGGGGAAGGGGGAGAAATGAGGAAATGGTGCAGGGATTAGGAAGCATAATTGGTGGGTACAAGATAGATAGAGGGAACTTAGTAATATAGGAAAGGGAGAACTTACATGCACAACCCATGGACATGAACTAAAGCAGGTGGGAATATGGTGGGGAATGAAGTCTTAGGTGGAAGAGAGAAAAGGGGTAAGAATTTGGGACAACTACAACAGCATAATCAATAAAATACATCTTAAAAATAAAAACACGCATGGAAAAATTTTCAAAAATCATACCAACCAATTCATTTGAAAGTCAACTATTCTTTGTTTTTTTTAAATTTTATTGTTGTTGTATTACATCCATCCCCCCTTTGCTCCCCTCTGTCCCTCTCCCCACCCACAAAAGTCAACTATTCTCACTGTACTCCTTCATACCAGAAAGAGATGTAGTGCCAAAGGCCGGGTGTGCTTTTAGAGCATCAGTTACAGAGACCAGGAAGTGCTCAGAGGTAGACAACAAGGGCAGACAGCCTGGTAAGAGCTGAGGGTGTCCTGTAGGCCCGAAGGTGGGACATTCTTTCCCCAGCTCCTGCCAGCACTGCCACAGGACACAGTTTTAAGTTTAAAAACTTTTTCCCTCCCTGGTAAGTAGGGAGGTTTCAGTAAGATGCTACTGTCATCCAATACCTGGGGTCACGCTCTCCACCCAGCTCAGGTGAAAAGGGACCGAGTCTGAGAGAAAGCAGTCCTGGCCGGGCAAGAGAGTCCTTAGGGAGGTCTTCCAGGTCATGTCTGCATCCCTTTGCTTCTCCTTTTATCCCAAGAGCCCAATCAAAAATCCCTGGTAAACCGGAATGAATGAGACAACCTGCTGATAGAAAACCAGTTCCTCAACCCGGTCTCATCCCGCCTGGGTTCCTCCAGCACGTGGCAACCAGAAACACTCCCGAAATGGAGGGGGAATGTTTGGACCAGGACCCAAGGAACAAACACTTCCCAGGTGTTCACATGGGCTATCTTTTGTGCACGTTGAATATTCAGTAATATGCACGTTGACAAAATGGTAGAGGGTCACTGATCCAAGTAGATAGACAAACCAGGCAATTTCGATTCCAGGTTTCCTCTTCCTCAGTGAGAGGTGCCTGCAAATCTTTCCTGAAATGATCCTATATCTGCCTTAACGCTTCACTCCATTTGTAGAAACCAACCTTTGACACCACCGCTTTCGGATGCTCCCCAGCACTAACTACAACCTGATCAGTTGTTTGAAAGCAGTTTCACCTGCTTGTGGTGATTTTTTCTTTTTAAGCTACATTTGTTTTGCTTCTTTTGTCTTCTTTTAAAATCAACTCTACTAAACATAGTCCTCTGCTGGATGTTAGCTTTGCTTGGTCTACCCACTGAGCCTCAGTGAGGAAGCCACCTGCCCCTGCCCTTCCCCACCTCCTTTCAGGGACAGGACAGCATAGGGGACAGGCCTCACTGCCCAGGACTCCCTACCATGATGGCTCACTGCAGCTGAATCCAACGATATGAAGAAGGGTTTCTATTTATTCCCCTAACAGCACTCCAGCTGCAGTCACCCTTTCTGGCAGTTAGAATACTTTCTTCTGAAAACCGGTGCTGGAAGCCCAAGAAGCCCGGCCCTGCATCAAGCCCCTTGCAGGCCCTTTGTGGCCTGGGGGACAGGCTGATCTTCTCAGCATCCTCTCACTCTTCTGTCCCTCTGGAGAAGCATATTCTAAACAGAGTTGTTTGGACAGAAAAATAATACCCAACAAAGTCCGGTGAGACTTTCAGTTGAACTCAAAAGGGAGAAAATAATGTAGCTTCATTTTGTGACTGTTCTCATTTGTTAATTTATTTCAGAATGTATTTATGTTCCGTTTATCTCAAAATGAAAAATTAAATTAACTGAAAGGTAGATCACCAAACATTGTGGAACTTACCAGTCCCTTCTGTCAAACATTGTGGAAGAGCCAAGTTATCAATGTGGACAGCTCAGGGGTCAAACTAAAACTAAGATTTCCCGTTTTTCCCACACATGGGTGCAGTTCAGTTTTAAAATCTAAGAAGCTAGACTGTTATCACATAGATAAAAAATTAGCCCTGGCTGGTAGCACAGTGGATAAGGCGCTGGCCTGCAAACCCAAAGGTCGCAGTTTAGATTCCCAGCCAGAGCAAATAACAAGGCTGCAAACCAGGTCTCCAGTCAGGTCTGTGGCTGAAGGCAGGGGAAAAGCAACCATACATTGATGTCTCTCTCCCTCTCTGCCCCTCTCTCTCTTCCCCTCTTTCTAAAAATAATAAATAAAATCTTTAAAGAAATTTAGTGAGTTTTTAAGAAAATAAATAAATCGTAAGTTTATGTTCTAATGTTCCTAAATTTCACCCCTCCTATGACCTTTTCCTGTCTCTACTAGGTAACCCCCCCAACCCTCACCAGAGCAAGCACTGATGCTAATTTTTGAAAATACTTTATTTATTTTTAGAGAAAAGGGAAGGGAGGGAGAAAGGGAGGGATAGAAACTTCAATGTGTGGTTGCCTCTTCTGAACCCTCCAACCGGGGAGACCTGGCCTGCAACCCAGGCATGTGCCCTAACCGGGAATTGAACTGGCGACCCGTGGGTTCGCAGTTGGCATTCAATTCACTGAGCCACACCAGCCAGAGCTCACTGATGCTAATTAACAAAGCTACATGGCTTTGTTTGTTTATTTTATTTCTTCTTAGTAACCAAAGAGGTTTTACAGCAGTTTTCTCACATTGTTCAATCCTACAGTTCTATAAACCAGAAAAAACAGATTATGGGATGGGGGGATGAATGGGCAGAGCAGAGAGGATTTTTGGGCAGTGAAACTACTGTGTATGGTATCGTGGTGGATACCTGTCATTACACATTTGTTCAAACACGAAGAATGTAGACCAAGAGTGAACCCAAATGTAAACTATGGATTTTGTGGGATTATGAAGTATCAATGTAGTTCATCAATGATAACAAATGTATCATCCTGGTGGGGGATGCTGGTAATGGGGGAGGCTGTGCATGCGTGGGGGCAAGGGGGATATGGGAAACCTCTGTACCTCCCTCTTAATTTTGCTGTGAACCTATTCTTTAAAAAATCTATTCTTTAAAAAAAAAAATTACGTCTTTAAAAAACAAATTACAAGAGCAGAGAATAAATCGGGGCCTTCGAATAAAGGTGATCTAGAAGTAGAGCAGAGGGTAACGTGAGTGGCAGTGAGTACCTTACTGTCCAGCTTCTTCATGGTGACCAGGTCCAGGGACTTCAGTGAATGTCCAGTAGGGGCAATGAAGTAGAGGCAGGCGTGGATCCTGGTGTCATGGTAGTTAAACAGGGAACGCTTGATCTTCAGTTCCTCTTGCAAGTAGGCCTCAAATTGGGCATCAATATATTCCACTATCGGCTTATAGCTAGAATGCAGAATGCAGAAGAATGTTTTCTAAAACACATTTAAGGGTCGGCACATTTCTAGTCACAAACCTCCTGTGCAGTTCAGCGTGGCGAGGTGCTCCAGGGTCGTCTTCAATGTCTCCCTCTTCCCCGAGAGCCAAAGGCCCAGGACCACAGCATCCCAGGCCTCTGTCCTCTGGTCCCTGAATGTCTCCCCACTCCCACTGCTCCCTGCCTCACCAATCTGTGCCAGCCACACACAGCAAGCCCTGTCACCATGCCCTGTTCATCTAGCCCCTCCACCCGCAACGGTCTTCTTCCTGTTATCTTACTGGATAACATTCATCCTTTAAAACAGGGATTATAAACATGTGGAGCAGGCTGTCCTCTTCTTTGTGGAACCCATGAGGATATTTCTAAGCGATTGTGGCAATCCTTCCTCCCAGGGCAAAATGGAGCCTCCAAATCTGTCCTGACAAAGTGATTCTGACAGCCTGCACCAACTGATGGACATTCGTGCCCAAAACCGGCTGGCTCGCGAGCTCAGCATACGGTGCAGCCCCTGCCGGGAGCACTGCCCTGTTCCTCCAGCCGTCCCTCCAGAGGGCGGGCCTCTCTGCGCTCAGGAAGCCCTGGGCACATTCCATGAGTTCAGCCATAAACCCAAGTGCCTGGCCCATTGAGATCTTCAAGATTCTTCCCAACTCTAAAATTTTATGATTGAAAGATAAATTTTATAACCCTTCCTTAACAAATCGTAACTCAAATCTTTTTTGGATATTATGTACGATGCCATTAACTGAGCATAAATATAATTGTTAATAGCATGTTGGGAATACATATTCAATAAACCATATGTTCTCTGGAGATTAAGTGGCACATGAGGTCACCGGATAAACCATGAACTCTATCGGGTCTCCAGGAGAAGTTAGAATCAGCAGCAATGAAATCGATCTGCTGGGAATACAACAGGCTAGTTCTTCCTAAACTTGTTACATTGCTGAGGAGTGATTTAAGCTTTAAGAAATATAAAAACCTTCCAACACTGAATCCCAGACCTATGAATTAACTGGAATCCTTGAATAGAAACGACAAATCTTTTATAATGGAGAAGATAGCAGACATGTTAAAAGAAAAAACAAACAAAAGACAAAAATTACAACAAAACAATACCAAACAAATGTACAACTCAAACCTAAGCTGTCTAATAAAAGAAACCAATGACATTTTTCCTTGGTAAGTTATCACAGACCATTAATTCGCTTTAAGCAGACAAAATTTCTAGAGGTTTAAAAAAGAAGTAGAATGTACCCTCAGCAATAATAACAAGCCCCAAATCATGACAAGCAAAATGCCAATGAAAAGGATGAGCAAGAGGTAAGTCTTCTGTGTTTTCCAATTTTAAAATATAGGCAGGTATTACATGACAATAGTACTAATCATTATGACTATGGGACAGTGATATAGGATGGTGGTTAGAAGTATAGATTCAAGCCGGACCACCTAAGACAAAAATGTAGCTCCCCAACTTGCTCCGCTGTATGACTTTGGGCATGTTCCTCAATCTCTCTGTGTCTCAGTTTCCTCAGGTAAATCAATGACAAGTGTCTATATTGGAGAGCTATTGTGACAAATAGGTGAGCTAATATATGTAAAGGACGAGCACATAAAAGATATAAAACTATTTCACATTAATATAATAAACAAATAAAAGAAAAGCAAGCCTAACTCTTTAAAAAACAGGGGGTGGGGGGAGAAGTTTCCCCCTGCCTGGTTCCATGGCAACTGCTCTGCTATAGAGCTCTTGTTGGGTCAAGAAGACACTAGGCCCCTCCAACAAGGCCACCACCCCCGACAGTCCACAGCCTGATCTTTCTTCAGTCTCCTGACAATCACGCATGTGTCTGGGGACTCAGGGTGCTTGCTCCCCCAACATCTTCTCGGCCCCAGGGAGAGGAACGCAGCTCACAACAGCTGTTCTCTTCTGTCTCCCCAATTCCTGATTTGCTTCTCAGCACCTCCTCCCCAGCAGTTGTCCAAGTATGTTCTGCTTTCTATGAATTTCCCTTTTACCCTCTGGTTGTGATTCTGATCCTCCAAGATTATGGAAGGCAGAACATCTCTCCTTTTCAAGTGAGGAATGCCTTTTATTTTGGCCCTGGATTAAACTCTTCTCTTACATCTCTGACTTCCTATTATGGAGTCCTGGCCAGCCTCTCCATGTCCTTTCCCCACTACCTGGTCTCCCCAGAAAATCACAGTTATCCCTGTGTCTCACCTGCCACCTACCTGACAATGATGATTCACATACCTCTATTTCCAGCCCAGATCTCTCACCTGAGGTTCATGCTCATCCATCTAACTGCTTACCAGGTATTTCCATTTGCTCTTGTAACTAAATGAGGCTAAAATCAAACTCCATGTTGTCGTCAAACCCACAATATTCCTCAGCACAGTGAATGGCACCTCCATCCACAAGATGGTCAAGTCAGAAACCTGGGATTCAACCTGGATCTCCCCTCCTTCTTGTCACACACAACATCTCATCCATTTTGTGTATCATTATAAATGAATAAAAGATGTATTCCAGGTGAACTCTTTACCAAAATCCCAAGTTCCTATGTCAAAGATGAAATATGTTGATGAAATCAGTTCCTTCCAATGCATATAATACGCCTTTAAACAAATCCTCTGACCCCTTCTCTTCTAACTTCCCACTTGTTGTTATCAGCATTCAGTCATAAAGGTAAGGACACTTAATCCCTATTTTTGCCTTTTGCTAGTTGCCATTCTTACAGAAAGGACAACTATTTATGTTCTTTTTGGCCAATCCTAACTTCTCGGATAGAAGCCATATAAATCAGAGGAAGCGGTGGGGGAGAAGGATCCTATCCAGCCCTTACATTTTCTCATTAAGTTCCTTCTATGACATGGGGATATTCCCTTTTACTCACCACTCACTTTTTCGTACACCTCCAACCATCAAAAACACAATAAAATGAGAAATGTTTGACCCTGAAACTGATGGGAAAATATTTATACAATGTTGTCTAACCACCCAAGCCACATGCTGATTGTTCTTGCAAAATAGCCAAGGCCATCATTCAGAGACTGACTCTCACTTTATGTGTGACCTGACACCTCATGGATTTCTATCTCGCTAACTGTTAGCCAAAGTCAATAGTCCTTATCCCTCAACTACCTCCACTAAAAACTCAGAATTGAAAGACCAGTTTACTTTAATTCCATTTTCATAACTCTGATGAAGAGGTGGTGAGTTTGAGGAGTCTCCCTAAGTGATTTTCAATCATCCATGCTTCTCAGGGCTGATTATCATTACAGTCAATGATAAGCCACTGACAGTCTATCTCCCTCTCCCAAATGTAGGGCTAATTATGTAACTTCCAGTTCTACAGCAAAACTTGAATTTCCTTCTTCTCCAGGCCCCTTTCCTTCTTCCCTGAAGAGTACAGACAGCAAAATAAGAAAGTCTTTAAACCACCAAGAGTTAATCACACTATTAAACATAACAGGAAACCTTACCAGATCTCTTCCTGCCTCCTTCTAGCTAGCCTGGGCCGAGGCAGATAATGATGCCGGAATGCTGACACGTCCGAAGCCTACATAAACACACTGGGACATTCTTGCAGTCTTACATCAATGGCAGAAAAGCTTGCCTAATCCCCAAAGCAGTAAAATAATCATGGGTTTAGAGAAACAGCACATCCCTTACCCTATGGTTACATATCAATGCAAAAATGCATATCCCATTTCCAATTTTTTGATGGATGCAGGGCCTGTCTGAATAACTACTTTAAACAATAGTCATTTCAGGTTAGTCAACAGTGTCAACAATGTCTTCCGGGGCCCAGAGTTCCAAATGTCATTTAAAGAGGTTATGCAACAGCTGTCAAGAAATTTCAGAAGAAAAAAAAAATATTTGGTATCTAGGTTAGGTTAATATCACACTTCCTCTCTTCTGAATCTCCTTGGAAACTATTATTTGACCCAAATGAGTCAGAAATTTTCTTAAAGAGGCCTCCCACTGCAATTGTGAACGGGTATTGTACTAGGCACTTGGTGTTCAGTGCTGATGAGCCAACCCCACCAGCCTGAGGCAAAGTCCCTATTAAGGGGGGAGTAAAAATTTCATGACAGCATGGAGGTAATGGTTCTGAGCTGGAACAGCATGTGGAACCTTAGCTGCAAGATGTTGGAGAAGGGTTCTCATTCTGGCAGAAGAAGTCATCCTGAAAAGGCTGACTGGCTGCCTTCCAGAGTGCACACACATGATGCCCTCTAACCCAGGGAGAAACCTGTGCAGGCCGGAGAGATGGAGCTCTGTCTTGCTCTGGGTGGGCACTGCGATTGCACAGTGATTGCTCCCAGCTCTCTCCCCAGCTCCCACAATGCACTGGTGCTCTTTTTTCTTGTTGCCTGGGTTTTCTCTTCACCCATTCCTCTTGACATGATAAACAGCCTTCGGGCAGCACCCTCTCCATCATTCTGTGGCATTGTGGTCGTAAATTAAGAACAACTGTTCAGCTGCAGGGCCCGAGCTCAGCTGTGTCCCTCCCCAACACAATGTATACAGATAGTCCATTTTGACCAAATGCAAAATAACATCTCTCTCACTATATCTAACAATTTCTCCTGTTATTGCAGGACAACATTTATGAAAGAGCATTTACATTGCTCTATAGATAAAATAGAGCTCAGTGCTCAGCTACAGAATGAAGTAAGTGTTTCTCTATCATTACCATGGAGCTCATACAAGGTCTGTCCTTAAAGTATCAAGCCGATGTCAATATAAATTAAAAGAGTTTGTGCAGCCGATACTTATGGGACAGGCCTCATATGCATCAGGGATAGCTAAAATACAGGGTGTGGCAAAAGTAGGTTTACAGTTGTGAGTATGACAGTTCATTCTTATATTATTATTTACTAATGACTTGATTATTTTCAATAGGAACAACTGTAAACCTATTTTTGTCCCACCCTGTATATCTAGACAATACACAGTTTTAGATAAAAATAGTGCAAAGCTCCTTTTAACATGTATATAATACGCACAGTTTTAAGGAAAGTTGAAAACAGAAAATACCCTGGTTCTAGTGAAGTTTCTGGACCCTAAGAAAACATATCATAATTTCCTGACTTGGTGTTTTATTCCCATAATGTTGTCACTGCTCAAAAATGTCTCTGAAAGTCCCCCTTGTGGAATTATCTTTGGGTCTGGAACAGTTTTGTTTAAACTTTCTCAAAGCTTCTTATGAGATAAAATGTAACATTTAAAATAGCCAGCCAGAAACTAAGATTTTCCCCAAATGATCTTTTCATAAAAATGTTTCCTTCACCTTGGGTTTCTAGGAGCAAACCAAGGCAGAAGCCACACGGGGAAATGGCTCTTTTTGCAAGTGAAAGCAGATGCATTTGGTTACATGGGGCAGATCCAGTAGGTGTTCTAGAGACCTGGCCCCAGGTCCCAAGAACCAAAACTGTGTAAGGTGATTTGGTGGCAGACGTTTCTGCTAACTGTCCTGTCAGGTAGTTGGGAGTTTCGGTTTCTCTAGATTAATTTTTTCCGATGGGGAAGTCCCCAAACCAGATCATGGCCCTCCTGAAAAAATGTCCTAAGTTAACCTAACCTGTTCTTTCTAACAAATCCCTTTTCTGCCTATACTAGCTGAAATCGATTCCACTAGCTGATTCTAACCTCAAGAAAATTTCATTCTAAGGAAATTCTCAGCTCTGGCTGGTGTGACTCAGTGGATTGAGCAGTGGCCTTCAAACCCAAGTGTTCCTGGTTTGATTCCCAGTCAAGACAAATGCCTGGGTTGCAAGCCAGGTCTCCAGCCAGGTCCCCGGCTGGAGGCAGGTGAAAGGCAACCATACCCTGATGTTTCTCTCCCTTTCTTCTTCCCTCCCTCCCCTCTAAAAATAATGAATAAAATCTTTAAAACAAAAAACAAAAAAACAAAAAAACCTCAGAGGATAAAAATGTCTCTTCTCCACAAAATCCTAACACATACCTGTCATCTTTATTTATCTGGTCTCCAAATCCCACAGTGTCCACGATGGTTAATTTCAGCCGGACGTTGCTTTCTTGAAGCTCATAACTTCTGGCTTTTAACCGGACTCCTGGTTCATTGTGAGTAGCTGGGTCACTTTCAAATTTGGTGTTGAATAAAGTGTCCATTAATGTGGATTTGCCGATGCCCGTCTCACCTAAATGAGAAGAATCAGGGAATGTGTCAATGCCTCTCAGATACCAGTTCACTTCATCCAGAGTTTTTCATGTTTGTAAAACCTCTAAAACAGCCGTGATCATCAGAAATCCCTCCACGAAAAGACAGTCAGTCAGGTTTGTCTACATGTACTTGCGCTCTATCGAATACCCACCTAGAAATGTCTCAATATATTTTAGAAACTATTGAGTAGAAAAAGATCTTGAACTTAAGGGAAACATACAGAAACAGAGCCTGTAAGCTTGCCTGTGGTCAGTTTGTACATTACAGAGACATCAAGTGTATCTCTTCCTCTCCTAATTATTGGTGTGTAAAACTCTTACTTAAAAAAAATTATATTGCTGTGTTCCCATTACTAAAGGGAAAAAAAGACTTATTCCATTTATATTCAGTTATCTGATAACATATAACGTTGTCAAAAATAATTGTATTTTTCAAAACAACACCCTCAGCAATAACAGCAATAATAACAAACCCAGCTAAAGTTACCAAGTGTTTACTTTGTGCCAGGCCCTGTGGGAGATCTTGTAACATATGACCTCAGTTAGGGTCATACCTCTGTACTCATTGGCTTCAGAACTCATCAAACTCTGTACTCATCACATTTTGACAAGAAAAGTGTTTCGGTACTCGGCGCTTGCTCAGGACTTGTGGTACCTGCTTGGGACTTGTATGAGTCACGATGCTGCTCCGCAAGGGAAAACGCTTCATCCCTGAGTACTTGTTGGTTTTTGGCACTAGTCACGAAGCTCCAGAATGAATTAACAACGAGTACCGAGGTACCACTATAAACCCTACTACAACCCTCCATGAAGCAAACAGGTGCTCCTGTTTCCTCCACTTCATAGATGGGCCACTAAGGCTTAGATAAGGTTTAGGTAATTCCCTGTAAATTGATTGTTAAGCAGCAGAGCCAGGGTTCTAACCCAAATCTGGGTGACTCTAATGCCTACACTGAACCAACAAAGCATCCCGATTTTACTATTACAGAAAAAAATGGAATGCCTAATATTTTCCCGTTATAGTTATAAATTTGTGTGACTTCTCTAAATTATCCCAATTTTTATGACATAATGTCTTTTTTTCTTTAAAAAAATTAATTTATTGTTGTTGTTAAAATTATCCTCATTTTCAAGCCCTGACTGGTGGCTCAGTGGAAAGGTGCCGGCCTGCAAACCCAAAGGTCGCTGGTTCGATTCCCCAGCCAGGGCACATAATGAGGTTACAAGCCAGGTCTCCAGCCAGGTCTGTGGCTGGAGGCAGGTGAAAGGCAACCATACATTGATGTTTCTCTCCCTCTCTGCCTTTCTCCCTTCCCCCTCTCTAAAAATAATAAATAAAATAAATTTAATAAATTATAATAATAAATAAAATTACTGTTAAAAAAGATTATCCCCATTTTCCCCCTATTCCACTGGAGGCAAGATGACAATCAGTAGCTAGGTTTCCCAGTTTTGGGGTGATGTCTGTGACAATGAAACTAAGTTTATATTAAATAACCTTGAACACTGGTCTTATTAATTTGCATTGATAATTCAAGTCAGTAAGTGTTTATTGAGACACTAGTACATGCAATGCAGAGTGGCAGGTACCTAGTATCACTCCACTAATCAAATGGTGAGACCCAACTGTAGAGCCACAAAGAACTTTAGTCTGACCCTTCATAATAAAACCAAATAAAATTCTCCTTAATTCTAATTCTTATGAGTCAAAAATAGTTGACTCACAATAGTTCATAAGCATGAACCCACCCTTGTTAATGGGGTGGTGTTAATGATTGAATATATGATGGTGGAAAAGAAGTACACATCAAGAACATTATCTACTGGAAAGTTTCCCTCCCTCTCCCTCTCTCTCTTTAATTTGGAAAATCTCCCAATTAAACTTCGGGTTCAATTTCAACAGGCTAATATGTTGCAGCCATTCCAACAAATCCCAGCAACAGTCCCTCTTCTAAAGGCTTCATATGCCTTTGAGGATGGTGACAATTCCATTGGAAAAAAAGAACTCCAGGATGTGTAGCCTTAGGGCAAGTCTCCCACTGTAACGGCAAAATCCACTTACCAATCATAAGTTCCGTATTACTCATTGCTTTCCAACATAGTGCAAAAGTGAAGTAGGATGGAGTTTTACTGGATTTGAGCTTTCCCTAATTAGCAGCCTTCTGTGGTTTGCCACTGACTACAATGATTCACTGACAGGATGAGTCGTTCGAGTATGTTTGCCTTACCTTTTTAAAGCTATCCCATTGGGCCCAGGATGCACATAAGATGAAAGTATTTCCTCTTCATTCGGCCAGTATTTTTTCATTGCCCACATATACCAAGCTCTGTGCCAAATTCTGAGACTATGACAATGAACTAGTCTGTTACGGTATTCTCCCATGCCTTAGAATCTGACCTAGAACATGACCAACTGAATACCAATCAGACTCTAATTTATTATTATGGGAATAACATTCTAAATGTCTGCCATAACCACATTCTTCTTGCAAGCAAGACAATTCTTTATACCTGGAGGCCACAAGTAACCAGGGCTAACTTCCTGAGCAAGGCACCCACAGAAGCCTAATCTTTATCTCTGGGTCAGTGTCCACACTGCACAGTGACCTGTCTAGCCTATCAGAACTTCTCTCCTTGGCAGGCTATTGTATAATATTTATTAAATTGTATTTTACTTACACAGTCTTAACATCTCTCCCCAAAAGATATTTATCAATAATAAAGAAATAGAAAGACACTATCGTAACTAAGTGATCAAAGTTAACACCACCAGTAATAAGCATAGTGACATATGTGCCTCCATGGACAAGAACACGATACCAGTTTTGTAATAGGCTTGCCAAAATGCACAATCTAAATTCAATTAAGAGGAAACATCAGACAAAGCCAGATTGAAGGAGATTCTATAAAAGGTCAAAACTATCAAGGTTATGAAAGACTTAGAAAGACTAAGGAACTGTCCCAGATGAAAGGAAATTAAGCAGGCATGACAATTTAATGGTACATTTAGTCCTACATTAGATCCTGGGCCAGAAAATACTGGGAAAAGTAAGGCATTTGAATAGGTCTGTAGATTAGGGTTTTTTGTTTGTTTGTTTCTGTATTGTGTGTTCATCACCCCAAGTCAAGTTTTTGTCCATCACCATTTAACCCCTTTATAATCTTCTCTCCCCACCAGCAATCATCAAATCATCATACTGTTGTCCCTGTCCATGAGCTTCTCTCTCTCTCTCTCTCTCTCTCTCTCTCCTTCCCTCCCTCTCTTTTGTTTAATACCCTACTCCCCCACCCCCATCTCTTCGGCAGTTTGAATGAGAGATACACATTCTGCACACATGGAAATGGTATTAAAAAGAAAAGATATACAGAGAGAAGTGATAAGGCAGCAAAGGCCTTAGGTAAATTGAACACGTGTTGATAAATCGCTAGCTGGGAATACAGGTGACAGAGGTAGGTAGGTAAATAGAGCTTAGTATCTGAAATTCATTCATTAATAGTTCTTGAGCATTTACTATGTGACAGAGGCGTTGGGGATAAAATGGTGAATAAAAACAGATAATGACTTCTGCAAATCCTGAATGTCATTTCAGATCTCCATCATGTCTGGCTGTGTAGCAGCTGAAACTTTCCTGTCTTCCTTACCTTCGCGAGTATTCTTACCATCTAAACTTGTCTCTGTTTCCTAACATGACAGAGCTCAACCAGCTCATACCCACCAGTCACAGCTTAACACAATAACTTTGAGCAAAACAAAGTTACTATGTAATGGACACGTAAATAAAACAGGGTCCTCACTCTTAAGATACTTAGAATCTAGTAGGCAATTCAACCCTCGCGTCATTTTATGTATCCATCTGTTACACGTGCAACTTTCTCAAGGGCAGCAAACTTCTTTTCCTATTTGCAGACCATGAACAAAGGGACTACAGCAGAGCTCCCTTATAAAGCTCGCTGTAAGGTACAGATTCTGTATTCTGTCTATAGCAAGTGACCCGTTCAACTTCAATCTCTTTCCCTAAGGATAGCAATAAAGTCTTTAATTTGCACACAAGGATTCTAGGTTACCGTGACAGCACTAAAATTACCACCTCATTTGACTAAGCTGAGAATTAGTTAAGCACATGTCAATCAGGAACACCATACTTTTTTTTTTTTTTTTTTGAAGGCATGGTAATTTTAACTATTATTTACATTAGGGTGGAAATTATGAATAATTAGCATTCCAAGCCCTTCTTATAGCACAGGGTTAATCAGTGGGTTGGAAAAACCACCATTCCTCTAAATTTTGGAGTGCTTTTACTTTCCATTTCTATGTGCTGTGCTTTTAAGAGCTGTAATTAGGCACAGCTACTCTAGTAGCATAGCAGTGTGATTCACCAAGAGCAGTTCAGTAAAAATGACAGCTTTCAGACTGAAAGTAATGATAGAAGCAGAATTATTCAACGCATTAGTTTTTGAGGCTGCTCTGTAGCCTCAGAAAGAAAGACCTTTTCATTACTTTTTTGTTCTTTCTAAATGAGTAATCGAAAGCCTAGTAGGCACAGGTTCCAATTCAAACTAAACAACTATAACAATATTTTGAAAAAATGAATGACTCACACCAACTTTAAAGCTTTTCTGAACTCCTTAGCAGGGTACTAGGTAGGCACTGAATAGGCATTTATTAAAGGTTAATTGAAAAGAAAAATGATCCTGATGGTCATTTATACTGTGATTCGCCACCTTGATAGTTTTCAGAGTTTGTTATTTTTCTGTTGCAAATTTATCTGTCTAAAATGCTTAGTTGTTAGAATAATTAGAGATTTACTCTTGAAGTGCTTTCTGCAGCTTCTGTTTTTCCTGCCCCTTGCCAATACTGGTGAACATGACACCCACATCACAGTGGAAAGCAGTCCTATGCTCAGGCATATTTAATCTACAAGTTCTAAGGTGAAAATAAAAATTAAAAAACAAAAAACAAACAAACAAAAAACACAACCCTGGCTGGTGGCTCAGTGGATAGGCACTGGACTGCGAACCCAAAGGTTGCTGGTTTGATTCCCCAGCCAGGGCACATAACCAGGTTGCAAGTCAGGTCTCCAGCCAGGTCCCCAGCTGGAGGCAGGTGAAAGGCAACCATACATTGATGTTTCTCTCTCTGTCTGCCTTCCTCCCTGCCCTTCTCTCTAAAAAAATGAATAAACTCTTACATACACACACACACACACACACACACACAAGGTAACTACAGATTGAGCAAACAGTTGATGCAGCATCTTTTACTCTTGATTGCAAGACTGGCTACTTGAATGGTCTTCTAAGTAACTGTGCAGGCAGGTTTGCCTGCCTGCTCTAAGTTTTCTCAATCCTTGGCTGAGCTAAATGATCAGAGAGCTATGCACCTAAGCTTTGGTGTTTTATCTCCTCCGAGTACTGCCTTTTTTTTTAAGATTTTATTTCATTATTTTTAGAGAGAGGGGGAGGGAGAGAGGCAGAGAGGGAGAAAGACATCAATGTATGGTTGCGTTTCACCTGCCTCCAGCCACAGACCTGACTGGAGACCTGGTTTGCAACCTGGTTATGTGCCCTGGCTGGGGAATCGAACCTGCGACCTTTGGGTTTGCAGGCCGGTGCCTTAACCACTGTACTACCAGCCAGGGCATCCGCCTTTGATAAAACATGCTTTGGTTGCCTGCATGTAGACCTTGAAATAACAGCATGTGACACTTGGTACTGTGTGGACTAATTGCACCAACTTTGGGACACTCAGGAAACTAGACCTACGTGTGGGGACATTCACCATATCTCTTTCTTGAAAATCCACGGCAGAAAATTTTCCTGGTGAAACAGTATTTCATCTGAAACAACTTGTTTTTGTTTTAACTGTAGAAATACTGTAAATGTCATTGTTAACCTTCTAACTTATATTTGGCTCAATAAATGCTGCAGAGTGAATGGATTTCCTATAGGCTCTGACCACAGACTGAAAGTCAGATGTATTCCTGACACAATGAATGGCTATGGGCAGACCTGAGGGCTTTGAGTTCTGACTCTATACCCTTGACTTCAGTTTATCTTGGATGGTTAATGGTACCTTTATTCATTTACTTATTCTTTTCATTCTGTAAACCACTTCATATACTTCCCTGGGAAAGCAAGCCGGAACACAAAAGTATTCACAATTTGACTGTAAAATCCTACAATTTATGTCAACACTACAGCCTTGGCTAAAAGGGTCTTCAACTTAATATATTCTTCATTTTGTGGCCCCTACTGTTGAACTGGTTCCTCTTCAAAAGCAGGGACATTACAGCATTTTACCCATCTTTGTATGGGCAGAGAGAGCCAGCACACAGCTGGATCAACGCTGGAGTTTCTCGCAGAGCTAGTGCCATTCTGAAAATGAATGAGAAAGATATTTAAATTTAAAATTGTGAAGAAAGGCTGAATACTAATTTAGATTCTCTGGAGGAATACAGCACGGGTAAGACAGAGAAGGCTTTATTTAAACCAAAGTGCAGCTTTGGGGTGATTCAGGGTGCTGTTGTAAGCAAGATGCAGAGTGAGGAAATTATGAAATGCTAGGTGTTCTGGGACCCAATTAGCTTTGCCAGGTTAAGTGAACACTACTCTCACACTCATTGTTACATTTCTTGCCAGACCTCAACAGAGATGGGTGCTAGTAACAGACACTGAATTCAGCGCCTCTAAAATTAGACTAAACTCATTTCAGGATTAGTTTCTGTTCTGGTTTGTTTCCTCTGTTTGCAACAAAAGTGTTGCAAACCAGGATTAACATCAAAACAAAACAAAATTATAATTCTAAGACCTTCTTTTGATAAACATCACCAGTTTCCTTATTGAGCTCATAAACTTCTTTTAAAATCCTCAATTCCCTTCCATATTTATCACATAAAAATAATTTAATATGCTATAAACATTATACATGCACATACTGTGTAAAAAATGACAATTGGGCAGCAGGATGACAAGAAAAGAAAGTACCACAGATACTCTTAAACTGAATATGACACCTATTCCTATCAGTGGCTGTCAAAATGTTTTGATCAACTGGAATGCTCTTTCATAGACACTTATTTTAAAAATAGATGTACCATTAACTGACAGTGAGAGTTGTTTTCTTATACAGATATTTTGCTATAAAATATTTAGCGTACAAAGATTTGATGCATTCTACTCTCTGAGGATAAGTATACTTCATATAAATGCCAACACCCCTTGGTCCCAAAGAGCTAATGCTGGCTCCAACCACAGGGCTCCAAAGAGTTATGGAAAAGAACCTGTCAGCTGACATACTGGCATGGAAGGACTGCCAGGACTTACTGTGGAGTGAAAAAAAGAAAATGCAGAAGCATATGAGCAGCATGATCTCTAAAACCAAAGTAAAAAAGTGCTTATATAATTGTGAGAGGGCTATTACCATTTCTGTTTGTTTTTTCTGTAAAATAAAGGACACATTTTTCATTTTCACCAATGACTATTGATGTGGACATTTTTGAGTATGTCGGCTATCTCCTGCTCTTGGCTTCTGGTGGCTAGAGGCCAGGGGTGCCGCTAAACAACTTCCAATGCATAAGACGGCCCCACAGCAAAGAGTTACTTGCCTAGAGTGCCAACAGCACCAAGCAACTTCTCAAACCTCCCTTGATACACTGGATCAGTCATAGCACCTTCTTGGTACACTGCACAAATCTTCTTGCGTTTCAGTTGCATTTTTGCCTTTCTTGAAATCATAAAGCATAATACATCCCAAATGTTACATACTTTCTTCCATCTTCAATGTTAAAATGGCTGCACAAAAATTCACCAATGTTGATAAGTTTTTTAAAGAGGCAAGCTGAAGCCCTGGCTGGTGGCACAGTGGATAAGGCACTGGCCTGCAAACCCAAAGGTTGCTGGTTCGATTCCCAGCCAGCGCACGTAACCAGGTTGCAAGCCAGGTCTTCAGCCAGGTCCGTAGCTGGAGGCAGGTGAAAGGCAACCATACATGAATGTCTCTCTCCCTTCCCCGCTCTCTAAAAATAATAAATAAAATCTTAAAAAAAAAAAAAAGGCAAGCTGATATGACAACTATTACAAGTACAATTTAACAAAATTGTTTCGAATTAACTTAAAAACTACTAAGCACTACTAGAGCTACTGTACAGTAAGAACAAACAAACTTTTCAGCCAGCCCAATACAGCTGTCCAGTGTGTGCCTCTCCCATACCCATCTTCTTTCCGACCAAGTCCTTTCCTGTAGGAGCCTCCTGTGTTTCGGGGCTGGACTCACCCCATCTCTCATCCTGAGTGGGTGGGCACATGACTTGGACCTGGTCTCTCAGGGACATCTGTGACTACTCAGTGTGAGACTTGTCAGGGTGCCAAGGTGGCAGTCCTACTGCAGGCCATACTGCCACCATGAAGACAAACCCTAACTATGAAGCCAAACAGAAGTAAGCAGGATCAACAGCCAGAGACACAGCCCTGAAGATACTCTCTGGGTCCCTAGAGCCAACTGTCCTTAATCACACGAGTCAGTATATGTATTACCTTTTCAGTCTCTGGAGGTTGAGGAAAGGTCTTAACTGAGTTTAAATAAGATTTCAGCAACACTCTGTAGAAAATTTCCTAATTCAAGAACAGTAAGAGAGAGATGCAATATTCCTTGCTTTGAGGTGGAGGGTCCAAGAGCCAAGCAATGTAGACAGTCTCTAGAAACTAGGAAAGATAAGACCCTGCAGATACCTTAAATCTAGCCCAGTGAGACACATGTTGGACTTCTAGAGAACTGCAAAACGATAATAATCATAATCATAATAATTTAAGCTGGTCTTGTTTTAAGCCTCCAAAAATGATTTCCAAGTACAGAAAGATGTCAAAAGTTTCTAGAAGAATTTCACAGTGTTATTTCTGTGAAGGGAAATGGCGGTGAAAGAAGAAAAAGTGGAATTTATAATTTTTTAAATAAAAAAATATGCATCATTTTTGACAGTTTTAAAAACTAATTTTAAACATGTCTTAGAATGGAACCAGAAGTAAAGTCTAGGAACCATAGGCATGAGCACCCACCCAGGTAAGTCAAAACAGCAGGTGCTTCACAAATCCAACAGGGCAGCATAGAAGTGACTTGTGAGGAATACCAACCAGCACTGTAATTGTGTAACACAAGGGGTTAGCCAATGAGCCAGCACACCCAACTTCACACCACACGCCGGAGCAAACCAGGTCTATCCAGCAAGCCCAGTCCCCCTAGAAGGCTTTCCCCTACTTGCAGGGGCTGGGACGTAACTCCCACATGTATTTGTGAAGCTGATTTTGAAGACAAGGCTAAGGCGGGAGGAGGCAGGGAAGAGAAGCCAGAAGAGCAAATGGCCTACAATTTAGCCTACTTTTTCATGGAAAAATCAACAAATTGCCAACAAATTGCTATGCTAATGAAGAACTGCAGGCTCTGCAATGAGCATTTATCCGCAGAGAAAAGGCAATTCATTCTCGCCACTCTGTAGCACTAGCTGCTGCTCAGGAGGTCCCCAGCTGAATTTTGAAGGGCTTCACATGAGGAAAAGGGGAAAGCATCAGAGCTGGCTGCCCTGGTCATGTTCCTCTCCAGTCTTTCTCTTCTACAGTGCTGAAGACACAGCCAGAGAGCCAGAGCTCATCTGTGTACAAATCAGTTGTGGCTTTTTACTAATAAATGTCCAGTGCAGCAGCTACATTCAGTATGTTTAAATACTTTCAAGCAGGAAAGCATCTGCCCCTCCTTCCCAATAAATATCATATTAAAACATGGTGGTTCTTACACCGAGCGTACACCTTTTGTAAGTTTGTTTCATTTCACTTGAACAAGAGAAGGTACGCCTGGTACCTTCTGCCAAGCCTGGGTGAAGGGTGGTCCAGTTGGCTACATTCGAAAACACAGAATTCCTTTTGGTCTCCCTCAGAGTGATTTCTCGAGAGTGTATGCCCAGAGGGCAATGACAACAGGATGACGTAGCCCAAACCACTTCCCCACTGTCTAGGCTGGTCATTCCCCAGGAGTGACACAGAGGTTGAAGGAAAGGCCATTATTTGCTCCAGGGGCATTTTTACCTCAAACCAGCAGGATCTGTTTATTTCTATTTTTCTTTTTCCACCTTTCTTTCCTACCTTCTTCTTAGTTTAAAAGGGCTCTGGCTAAAGAGAAGAAAAATACCATGGCCACAGGCCTAGGCTAACGTGCCATGATTAAAGATACGAATAAAACAAACTGAGGATGCAAGTTCACCAGATCTCTTTAGCCTTTGCCATCTGTCTGCCAGGAATAAACTAAGGTCAATTTTAGATTCTAACTTAAGAATCTAAACAAACGCTTAATTTGACAATTCAGGTAGAAAGTTTATTTCAAAAATAAAACAATTTTAAATTGTCTTTTTCTCTAAAAACAAAAAAAAAATTTTAACATTGTTAAGTGTGTTAAAGTCAAGTGGTTTCAGATCTTACGTAGGTAGAATATCTTTTAAAAGACTTCAGTGGAGGATATTATTGCTCTATAATCAGAGATCCTAGAAACAAATTCTTAAAAGGCTTTTGAATAATCTTACTATGTATGTATGTCTCAGTTCCTTCTTTTAATTTCTAGTGTCTAGTTAGGGTCTAAATCCTTTCCCCATCACAAATGAAAATAAACGATTTAATAACAACATTCAACTGACTACTAACTTCACTATGCAACACAAATAAAAATAATTTGTGCAACATCACAAACTTAAAGCATTTACCCAAATATGAGTTTCAGTCTTTGTAACTACATGACATATGTAGAGTAGGTATTATTCCCCTGCTTTCCTAATGAAAACAAAGGAGTAAAAATATAATTCCACTTATTTCCCTGAAAATGCCATCCCTCTGACAGTCACCTGCCAGCTAAAGATCAGATTCCTCATACAGCACCGCTGGATGAGTCACTTACCAACACACAGGATGTTGAAACAGAATCCTTGAGAAGTAGACTTGTTGACCAGCTGGTCGGGAAGACTGTCAAATCCAACATGGCCAGAAAGGGACAAGTTTCGAAGTTCTTCATTCTGGAATTTCAGAGGGGAAATGTTTGAGAATCCATGAAATTTGCCACCTGGCTACGTTATGGTTTATGGGTATTACCCTCTCCCTTCCCTTCTTCTTCTTCTTCTTTTAAAAATATTTTGTTATTTTCAGAGAGAGGGGAAGGGAGAGAGGCAGAGAGGGAGAGAGACATCAATGTATGGTTGCCTTTCACCTGCCTCCAGCTATGGATCTGGCTGGACACCTGGCTTGCAACCTGGTTATGTGCCCTGGCTGTGGAATAGAACCAGCGACCTTTGGGTTCACAGGTTGGTGCCTTATCCACTGCACCACCAGCCAGGTCTCTTTCCTTTTTCCTGACAGGCATGGAAAGAAGGCTTCCCTCTCTCCCTGCACCCTCCTAGCTTCTACACAATGGAAGATACTAATAACTCCAAAGCCACAGTCTTTCTAAAAAACAGACTATCTGGCTCCCAAAGTGGACTACCTCCCAAGGTGCCTCGTGCCCTGCTACATGTACACTGGTCCAGGGAAAACGGAGCTTCTAGAGGTAACTATCTCAGATACGTATTAAGAGACAAAAACCAGAGCTGCCATCTTGCGTCCCCTCGTGTGCGCTTCTCAGCTGGTCTGCCAGAGACCCCCTTGAACACCAGCCCTAGTCCCCCGCGCAGCCCCGTTTTCTCTCCAACAAGATGAAAGAAACTATCGTGAACCAAGAGAAGCCCGCCAAACTGCAGACACAAGTGCGCATTGGTGGGAAAGGTACTGCTCATAGAAAGAAGAAGGTGGTTCACAGAACAGCTCCAGCAGATGATAAAAAACTTCAGTTCTCCTTAAAGAAGTTAGGGGTAAACAATATCTCTGGTATTGAAGAGGTAAATGTGTTCACAAACCAAGGAACTGTGATCCACTTTAACGACCCTAAAGTTCAGGCATCCTTGGCAGCTTCACTTTCACCATCACAGGCCACGCTGAGACAAAGCAGCTGACAGAAATGCTTCCCAGCATCTTAAACCAGCTTGGCGCAGACAGCCTGACTAGTTTAAGGAGACTAGCTGAAGCTCTGACCAAACAATCTGTGGATGGAAACAATCCTCTCCTACAGGAGAGGATGATGATGATGAAGTTCCAGATCTTGTGGAGAATTTTGATGAGGCTTCCAAGAATGAAGCAAACTGAATTGAGTCAACTTCTGAAGAAGATAAACTTGAAGAAGTTACTGGGAGCTGCTATTTTATATTATAACTGCTTTTTCAAATTTTGTTTATGGATCTGATAAAACCTAGATCTCTAATTTTTAAGCTCTAGCCCCTTGGACACCGCAGCTCTTTTCAGTTTTTGCTTATATACAAATCATTCTTTGCAGCTAATTAAGCTGAAGAAGCCTGGGAATAAAGTTTGAAACCAAGATTAATAAAGGTCTTTGCCTCGTAAAAAAACAAAAAGAGGCCCTGGCTGGTAGCACAATGGATAAAGTGCCGGTCTGCGAACCCAAAGGTCACAGGTTCAATTCCCCAGCCAGGGCACATAACCAGGTTGCAAGCCAGGTCTCCAGTCAGGTCTGTGGCTGGAGGCAGGTGAAAAGCAACCATACATTGATGTCTCTCCCCCTCTCTGCCTCTCTCCCTTCCCCTCCTTCTAAAAATAATGAAATAAAATATTTAAAAAAAAAAGAGACAAAAACCAAATACCAAAAAACAAACAAACAAAAAAAACAACTCCAACCATTTTTGATAGCTTTGAACACTCAAGAAAAACTTCCAAATTACTTTCAACCCAGAGTGAAAAATGGGTAACATTCTTTCAGATACACTGAAGGAGCTTTGAGAAGCTCCCAGTGGAGGAGATATGCTTGTTACAACTCTGGAGATTCTGTAACCACCATAATCCAACCAATTTAAAAACTGCTCAGCATATGAATTGGTCCCATCTCCTCCTTTGGTAGCACAGGCTTCTGGAGGTTCCTACATGCTCCTCTACAGCTCCAAGCACAGCTCTCCTCACCCAGCCTTCTGCGTGTACTGGAGGAGACTGGATTAGGTAGTTATACTGCATTTTAAAAGCTGGGAGATTTGGCCCTGGCTAGCATGGCTCAGTTGGCAGGAGCGTCACTGGTAGCTGAAAGGTTGCGGTCCCATTCCTGGTCCAGGTGCGAACAGGAGGCAACCAATCCGATGTTTATCCCTCTCAAAGCAGTGGAAAAAAATGTCCTCAATTAAGTATAAAAGTTGGGTGATTTATGCTGCTGTACAAAATGGTTCCAACTGCCTTCATGCCTTCGAAGGCATCCTATGGGTGCTGGAGATAATCTGTGAAACCTCTCTTCCCGGGAAAGCAGAGGCCAGTGATGGCCCTTTAATTACGGTGCCATGGTTATGGTTCAGGATTCAAGACCAGGTACTAAAAGCCTTAAAACAGGGCTCTTCTGGTTTGATTCCCCAGCCAGGGCACATAACGAGGTTGCAAGCCAGGTCTCCAGCCAGGTCTGTGGCTGGAGGCAGGTGAAAGACAACCATACACTGATGTCTCTCTCCCTTTCTGCCTCTCTCTCCTCCCCTTTCTCTAAAAATAATAAATAAAAATCTTTAAAAACAAACAAACAAAAAAACCAGGGCTCTTGGTCACCTGGCTGTTGCCAATGAACTTTCTATTCAAACTACTGAAGTTCGGGTAAGAAACAGAGCCTCAAATGTACATATTTTAACAAAAAATAAACAGTTTTGCCCAGGGTCACTTAATATTTTTTAAAAAACAAAATACTGGTTTTCATTATGGCTACTTGTGCTAAGATGAGAAAAACGATTTCTTTTAAAAATAAATGACTGAGACTCCATTTCCCAATCACCACGATCACTGTATAGGCAGAGAATTGCAACTTCCTGAATGTAGTGATTTTAATGAACTATATACATTGTCGAAGGTCCTTGTCAGCTCTAAAATTCTGATTCTGTGAAAAACACAACCACCATCACACTGCCTGAATAGCATAGTGGCAGCTGCAGGTTTGAGGTCAATGGGACAGAAAACAGATGCTTAGTCTATGAATAGTTTCCTTGAAACCTGCCAACAGTGAATATGAGCCTCAAGAGTAGGCACTTATCCTAGAGCAGGACGGCACGGTGGGCAGCTCACCGCCCAGCTCCCGGAGCAGCCCCCAGTGGGCAGCTGTCCCGGCAGCTGGCCAGGCCTCCCCCAACACCACATGGCCCCAGGGCTACCATATTACCTGTCCCTTCCTCTTCATCTACTTCAGAGGTTCAGACAGCAAGGTTTCCTGGGGCACGCACCACATCCGCCAAGACTTGGGGGTGGAGGATTTGAAAGGAGTCTGAGTTATATTTAGAACCCTTTCCATCACAGCTGTGCAGTGGCTGTCCCGTATTGAGCTCGCAGAGGCCGCACCAGCCTGCCCTTCAGTCACAACACTGACTCAGTCAGCAAATGGCATAAAGGGGGACAAGGCTTGAGGAGAGACATCCTACATTCTCTCTCCTCTTGACTACAAAAATTCTTTTAGTTTCCAGGGATTGGGAGTGGGGAGTGGCTTATTGGTCTGGATTCTGGAGGGCTGGGTTTTTAGCTTCAGATATCCAGCATCAGCCAAGCCTGGTCAAGAATCAGAGTCAGTAATTATAGCTCTCATCACAGAACCCAGTGCTCAGCATCTCATGAATTCTCACCATTTCCAAAACATGAGAAACCACCTACACATCCATTGAGTATTTTTATATCTACTGCAAAACCACACACAAAATGAAGGGTTATAAAACAGTTTGGTCTTGAGATCTTTTACATTTTGAAGTTATGCCTTCAGTCTTTGTCTTCTAACTTTGTCATATGAGATATGTAAATTTTACAATGCCATTTTAAAGTTCCATAGTCTGAGTCTACTTCTCTGCCTAGTATTGAAGGGATCCTGGGAGTTGTTATACATCGCTCTGTGATGGGGAAAAGGGAAATAGGAGTTTCTCCTTTGGTCCATGCACAGGCTAGAAATCTGGAAGGCATGAAGGAAATGTGAGGAGGGGCTCTAACCCACACGACAACAGCTGGATCCAATTCCTGCCTGCCAGCCTTTTATGGTACCATGTTTACTGAATCATGCCTTAGCTGTTCCTGCCCAAAGAATGTGGGGTCTCTTCTGAGTCTAGAGGCGTGGTCTCCAGAAATCTCATAGAATCAGTCTTAACTACTCTCAGAATTGACTCTGGAACTTCATCTTTGAAACCAGTCTCCTTGCCTGCATTCCAGTTCTGAATTTCTACCAAAGGGTTGTCTTGGGTGGTCCTAAACAGTATCTCCAACTGAAATGATTTTCCTCTGTTTTAAAGTCATCCCTACTCCCAAGCTCCCTATTTCTGTTGGTGGCACTTATTGATCTATGCCCTACCCCCTGTACCAATTCCAAAGTGCTATCAATGCCTTACCCTCTTTTCTACTCTTACTAATTCAACAGCCTTCCAACTGGTCTCCTTGCCCAGACCCTGTTCCCTCTAATCCTCTCTGGACATTGCTATCAAATGGATCTCAGCATTCAAAGGTCCAAAACCCGTGGCCTATCATCTCAAAACCTCCTTGGGCTCAACTCAAATCTCTGTTGCTTCTGGATCTCCCACTTCTCCCCACACAGTCCCTTACACGGCAGCTCAACTGAGTTGCCGGTCTCCCCTAGGCAATCCCAAATTTCTCCCCCATCGGAGTTAGCACATACTATTTCCTGTCTGGAAGGGCCAGTGTTTACATATCCAAACCTTCTAGAGCCCATTGAAATTTCATTCCTGTCTGTCATTGTTTTTGCTATGAAATTTCAGTGAACATACCCCTTACCAATAAAAGGAAAATAATAATGGGTTAAAGGCAGCTCCAAGTTATTTGGTATTCCAATGACCATCATCTTAATGGCTAACATCTATTGACCACTTCCAATGTTCCAGAAAAGCCCTAAACACAAACAAACCAGTTCATTTACCTTAAAAACTCTATGAGGTAGTCATTATCATCTAATCTCAATTTACAGAGAAAACAGAGCATAGAAGTCCAGTAACTTGTCCAAGGTCGTACGGCTAGTAAGCTGAGAGGCTGAAATGTCACGTTAGTCATTGCTATCTCGTGGTGATCTAAGGCAGCGTTTCTCAACCGTTTTCTTCATGTGGCACACATAAATCAATTAGTGAAATTCTGTGGCTCACCAAAAATATTATGCTTTTTGCTGATCTGATAAAAAAAATTAGTAATAATTTTGATGGCTATTGTTGTATCGGTTGTCTTTTTTTTTTTTTTATTTGACATTCTGAAGGAAAAGAGGTGAGTGCTCCTGACTCAACAGTCAAGTATGGCATGGTTTAAAATGTTTTTGCAACTCACTGGTTGAAACTGCTGATCTGTTTCCAGTAGCTCCAAACAATACAATGATTTTAGTGTTATAAAAATCCTACATGTTAAAATAGAAAGGGAAAATAGTCTCTAAAATTTTAGTTCTTTGGCAACCATAAGAGGCAGGAGTCAAGAGTTAGTATTGGCAAAGCAGCTCCAAGTATATTTTCACTGGGCCTGGCAGCGCTGAGACGAGATTTTGTTTATTTTTTTTGCAAACTATGGCACATGAAGCCAATAATATAAGGCTTAGTTTTGACCAACATGAAGCCACTAAGTAAGAAGACCTTAGTGATTTATTTATTTATCACTAATTGATTTATTTAGTCCTCCACTTGCTAATCTACCTAGGTTTATACTTAGATCCTTTGTATGCCCATTCTACCCTGAAATGGGTTGTGAATACATTCTGTGGTATAAAATAAAATAACCAGAGCCCTGGCTGGTGGCACAATGGGTAAGGCACCAGCCTGCGAACCCAAAGGTCGCTGGTTCGATTCCCCAGTCAGGGCACATAACCAGGTTGCAAGCCAGGTCTCCAGCCAGGTCCTTGGCTGGAGGCAGGTGAAAGGCAACCATACATTGATGTTTCTCTCCCTCTCTTCTTCCTTCCTCTCTTTCTGGAAATAATAGATAAAATCTTAAAAATAAAATAAAATAACCAGTCTTTAATTTGACCATCTCATTGTTCTCTTTTCAGAACATCTCCACATGGGTACAATTATTTATTTATTCATTCATTCATTCATTCAAAAATAATCACTGCTCAAAGCACTAGGAGAGGAAAATGTATTTACTGAAAAACACTCTTCCTGCCTTTAAGAGGGGTAAAATGTAGCAATAGAGACAAGACCAAAGTAAATGGAATGCTACTAAGGATAAAAGTGACAAACAACATGACTTAAACTATGGGGTGATATGGGGCAGGGAGGCAGCTTTTAGCTAGAAAAATCAGAAAGCATTGTTTAGGAAGGCCAGAGCTCCCCAAATCTACCAGGCTAACGAAAGTCCAGTTTGCAGAAAACTTCCAGATAAATAATTTCTATGCCCAAACGATCATTTTATATTAATGTATACTCTGAAATTTATCTGACAAGTATTTCAGATGATGCCAAGTTGACTTCATTATTGAAATAATTATAAAACAAATTATATAAGAATGTGTGCCCACACTTTCATCCTGAGTGCAGCTTTAAAATATGTTCCATTTCCAAACCTTGCTTAACCAGAAGCAGGACGGCAAAAGGCGTGGCGTTAGACAGCCATGGGCCTGCATCCCAGCTCTGCTTCCCCGTGGTGCTTTAGTCTCCGTTTCTGCATCCCTAAAAATGGAGCACTTGGCAGGGTGGCTGGGAGGAGCTAAGGAGATGGCCCGAATGCGAGTGCCTTAGCCTTTAACAGATCCTCAGGAAACCTGGGCTTCCTTTCCCTAAATTAGGTGCGAGGAAGAGACCAGTGTAATTTCAAAGTCTAAAATGGAGCAGGAGGTCCTCTCCAGCGCAGGGCAGGCCAAGAGAAGCTGCTGATCAGCAACGCCCTGAGACTAACCAAGAAAGAAAAACCGCAAGGGGAACAACAGAGTGAACAAAAAGGACCTGGGAGGATGAGAACTGCAACAGGAAGAAAACCCACCCTAAATAGTTAAGTCATTTCACAAAGCTGGGGAGAAAGCTGTCAAGAGAATCCATTTCCGTCAGGCATCAACCCTTCTGGATCCCCACCTTCCCTGTTGCTATTTTAATTCAGCCCAGAGCCTCTTGAAATGAACCCACTAAATGTGCCCAGATGGGTTCTAGTCATCATGTGCAGAAGTGAAGTGCTATCTGTTTCTTTCCTTTTAAAACTGAAGGCCTCTGTAGATGTGGGTTCCGGTCATCTCTTAACAGCTGATCCTTATCAGGCGGCGGAAGCCAGAGCCTGTTACCAAGAGGGTGCATGTTTTCACGTCCGCTGAAACCCATCTATTTTATTTTTACCTTTAAAGATGGATATCACAATTTCGAAAGATCTTTGTCCCTTTAAAATTTTAAATGTTTTTTGAGAACTTCTTTTATGCATTCATTTAGACTTGGAGGTGTTTGTGGCCAAGAGGAGCTGATTACATTCTTCTCAACACCTCGTTTTATGATAATTACATTGATCTGAGTCACTTAATCCCCGGTCTTAATGTTTTCTCATCTGCTAAATGAGGAGATTTAACCAAATGCCCTGTAAGCAAAGTCTTTGGTTCCAAAGTTAATTCTAAGTAAGGTTTCTTGAGCTGGGAAGTCAGAGAGGCATACATCTAAATCTGTCTTTTTTGCTTGAGGAAAGCCAACATGGGGTGAAGAATTCCGTGTATTTTCTCTTGCCAGATCAGGTCGGCTCAATTTTTCAATGACTCTTGAAAGGGAGTTTCTATCAGTTACCCTGGAAAACTCCAAACTTGTGTGCAGGCGTCTGCGTTTTCCACCTAACTTTTTCATTTTTGCTTGTTTAAATATAATAACGATGCCTTGGTTTTTAAAAGTTATAAACCCACCCTCTGTAACTGCCCTGCTTAAAAACATTTTTTTTTTTTCCCTTCAGCTCTGTCTGCAGCCTTCCACAAAATATTTGAAATGTGGATTATGGCCTCAAAACAAAACAGGAAATAACTCTTCTGTGTATGTTAATCGTCTGTCTTCAAGAAGAAAAGTAAATCATTACACATGCTTTTCATTCATTCAACAAATACTGAGTACAAACATGTGCTGAATAACCAGGCTAAACGCTAAAGAGATGATGGTGAGAACACAAAGCTTTCCTGGCTCATGGAGCGCACAGTCTAGGGGGACACAGAGCTGTTACTCAAATAGTCCCAAATATAAAACCATAAGCTATCCTAAGTATAGGGTGCCGTGCAACCTTAGAGCTTATGTGATTAACCGATCATTCTTCCAGTGAATCCAGCAGTATGGATAAATATGTACTCGTCTACAGCATTGTCAAATATTAATTTGGTAGACCGTTCCTATGTACAAGTGATATGCAGATTTTCTATGAAAATACAGAGTCCTTCTGACCAGCAGTGCCCGATGGGAGGAGACAGAAATGTTAAAACTCAAGTCTTAAGAAAATGAGCGTTCAATTTTAACAAGCTGAGCTGGGTCCATGGTGCAGCCTCTCTTTACTCTGTCTTTTTCTCCATAAAGAAGATGCCCACTGAGAGAAAAATCGAGGTAAGTACCCCTTCATCTTAGGTTATGTCCTTTTTTGAGGTCCTATTACTGTGACTTTCAGATGCTGAAAAGAAACAAAGAGAGGAACAGGCTGCTTCTCCCATGAAATCCTTGACTGGCCACTTCCCAGTATTTGGAGAAATTCTAGCCTCACAAACTGTCCAAGTAGTAAGTTGGACCCAAGTGCCGGATTGCTCATTTTTGTAAATACGTGCTCTTACATAACTATGTCTTGGTGAGTATTGAACTGGTTTTATATTCTCTTTTAAAGAAGGCTAAGTTAGAGGGAAGATGGGAAACACCCTTAGTTCCCATGCAAAAGGGCAAACACTGGAATGCAAAGGATCAACCCAAACCACAACTATGAAGCCTGCATCAGGATGTTTCCAAGGCTAGGCATTGCTGGCGTAACTTTCACAATATAAATGTCTGAAGCATCTCATTACCAACGAGGACCATGTTCTTTAAGGATGACTTGGACAACATTTGCTACTCTGCTTGCCATCCATACCAAGAAATCCCAAGGTTGGAGCCAAGAAAACCCCCAAGGAAATTGTCTCTCACAAGCAGCAGAAGAGGGGAACAGTTAAGAGGAAAACCATATGAGGAAGGAACTTGAGCGCAGCGCAGCTGAAAGCTAGGACTGAGAAGAAGTGGAGTCTGGGGGCCAGGCCCCAAATCATAAAGCCAGGGACATCAGCTCTGACTGGCAGATGGAGAGAGCCACCCTGGAAAACACCACCAAATAACCAGAAAAGGTTCTGATTAATACTGAGTAGCTGCCCCAATTTCAAGTACCACTTCCAAGTAAGTGTCTCCAAAAGACTACCAACAGAGAAAAAACATTGTGCTCTTCCAGGTCCTTGCAAACATGTGGAATAGGAGTTTTCTTTGGGGGTGCTAGGGTTACAGGAAAATTTTGCTTCTAAATTGTTATGTTTCTGTAATATTTATTACCCCCTCCTACACAAATACAAAAATCATTCACACTTTTTCTTAATAGAAAGATTTAAAAAATCAGGTAATGATAACAATAAGTAAATAGTAAAAAGTATCTTTTTAAAGGTGGTAAGCCTGTAATTCTCATTGCAGCAAATAGGTGGGCATAACATTTTTGAGGAAATTATGAGTTTTTCTAGTAACAGAACCAAATCAACACTGAAAGTGGTAAGAGTGAGCAGAAAAGCAAGACAAATCAGTGGAAAGCCTCTGACACACGAAGTCAAGGACTCAGTGTGACTGTCATTGTTGAGCTGCGTGACCTAGGGTAAGTCATTTAACTCCTCAGCCTCATTTTTGTCAACTTTAAAATAAGCTGTCTTGCCCTGGCTGGTAGGACAGTGGTTAAGGCGCCGGCCTGCGAACCCAAAGGTCCCAGGTTCGATTCCCCAGCCAGGGCACATAGCCAGGTTGCAAGCCAGATCTCCAGTCAGGTCTGTGGCTGGAGGGAGGTGAAACACAACCATATATTGATGTCTCTCTCCTTCTCTGCCTTTCTCCCTTCCCCTCTTTCTAAAAATAATGAAATAAAAACCTTTAAAAAAATAAATTAAATAAAATAAAATAAGCTGTCTCATAGGGCTGTTGCAAGAATGGCCATAATTCTCTGTGCTTCTTTGAGGACACTTTTCTTAGATGACCTCATCCTTGTCCGGGACTTCAGTGACCAACCACGGGCAAACAACGCCTGAGTCCTAACCGCACCCCCTCCTGTGTATCCAAGGCCCAGCCACTTCTAAGCCTACACCTCGGACCAGGACTCATCTTATCTCTCAGTCTCAATTTAAATCTGTCCTACCTCTTGTTTTCTCACTTCAAATAGCAACATCTCCATCAACATGTTAGAGGTCCTAGAATAATATCAATTGGTACGCATATTGCTAAAAGTCTGAATAAATTTATCTACCTTCACCCTCCTGCAGAAGAAAAAACACCACTTTTTTAATCAATCATCTTACACTCCCCTGCCCCTCCCTGCTGTCTTCTGAACTGGACAGTGAAGACTTCTTGACAACATCTGTCCCAGATTAGCTTTCCTCCTCTGAGCCCAGAAGTAAAAACTGCCCATCACACTTTTTTTTTTTTCAGTTGACCATTTCCACCCATCCCTGTTAAGTAAGTAACCTAAGTACATCCTGTCTACCAGCTGATTTCTATTTCTGAGCCCGGAAACCCATAACTTGGCTCCTTCCTCCTTTCCTAACACTGTCCCCAATTAGACCTCATCCAAGTTTGTATTTGGTGTGATGTTTCCCAGGAATCCTATTTTCCCACCTCCTCATTCTCAGATTAGGAGGCAGGTACAAGGGACTGACTGGTCTTCCCTCTGCACAGGGCCGGGTGGACAGAGAGCCAGGGCCAAACCCCAGCACCCTGGTCCCTGGTCCCTGGTCCCTGGTCCCCCCTTCTCTCCACTATACTTGGGCCGAGTCAAAGACAAGAATTCATACTGGCTGTCGGGTGAAACCTGAGACCTGAAAGGAAAGTGTTGCTTCAGTTCTCATTCTTCTTCCACCCCTGCCTCCAGTTCTGTCTTACGTCTGTCACCTCCACATCTCCATTCACATAAAACATAACTGTCCACACTTAGGCCAAAAACTTGCAGGTCTGCCTCTGGTCAGCGCTGGCCTTTGTCCCATCAGATATCTTATTTCTCACATAACAATTGGGTAAAGACCGTTTAAAATGAGTGCCCAGGAATGGGTATCTGAAGTGAATAGAGCCCCATCTGTATCCCGGGGAGGCTGGAGGCTGGGCAGGGAGATTGGGGTTATTTGTGAGACAGCCTTTCAGTAAGTAACCACACACCAAGAGTGACAATTCAAAAATTGTAAAAAGGGGGAGCACTATTTTCTTACAGACAAAATGTGTTTCTCAGTCTGTGTAAACACTAAGCAGTTAAATCTAACTGGATGCTGAGAATGAACAACACAGAAGACATTTTCTCACGTTTGCAAAGATTGGTCTTTCTGTTGGAGCCTGAGTGACTAATGCCGGTCACAGCCTCGAGTTACAAAGTGCTGATCCGCAGAATGCCTCATGTTTGCGAATGACAAGGCCCACATGTGCATTCCAGGGACTCCTGCAAATTCTGCCGTGCTCAGAGGATGGGGTGGGAGGGAAGCAACGTGACAGGCAAGAAGCACTTAAAAAAGCACGATCCGATGAGAAACACGCTGCAGCTGCTGTCTCACACCCCCTACATCTCGGAGGGGTTGAGAAACCCTTTACTGGGAGAGCTAATGGGAGCGCCATGAAGGAGGGTCATTAATTAGTTCAAAACCCTCTGGCTTCCCAGCGGGATCCAGTTCAAACACATCACCTATCCTGCAAAGGAGAAAACAACCCAAAGTTTTCAGTCGCTCCTTTGAGTCATTCTTGTCCCATCTGCCCTGCCTTCACAGTGTGGTGTATCTTTCAGACAAGCTTTTTGGAAACAATAATGAATGGGAGGTCAAAGATAATTAAGGGACCCCCATCAGTTGGAAGTTTTGTTCTCAACTTTTTAACATACAGTTTGACGCCTCATATTCACACATCAATTCCTCAGGGCTTCCTATCTGAGAAATACTGCGGTTCTGTTCATATAGTTCTATTCGCTGGATGTATTAATCATCAAAGAATGAAATATGGATGGGACATTTCCTTCCTCATGCCACCATTTCTATCAACAGATACAAATTAGCCATTTCCTTTTTCAAAGGTATTGTTTCTCTCCGCACCTTTCTGGAAATGTTTAGTTGCTGCAATGACCTTGTTCATAGTGAGTCTCTGAGAAAGAAGATAAAAGCTAAGCCAGCTCTTGGGCAGCCATAGACCAAAGTGCCAGGGATGTTGCCCCTAGTCACCACCTGGCCACTGTCTCCTCCTCACAAGGCAGCCTGGGCTCCTCAGCCAGGCTGACCCAGGACACCTCTGAGTTAAGGGGTACACTTCCAACACCTAAAAATGGGGGGACTAAACCAAAAGTGACCAAAGCCATTAGGAAATACACATACACGTGAACATTCGATACCATTTGGCAAATATTACTTAACAATCATGGTGAAAATATTCAAGCTTTCCTAAGAGTTACACTGTATCCTAGTCTCAGCCCTGGATGAAACATTATCGGGATGGGACAGAAGTTGTTGGTAGAAATTCAGGGTGTGTCCTATTTTCCTACTGCCATGTAACAAGTTACCACAAACTTAGCGGCTGGAACAGTTCATTAACTGTAGGTTCTGCAGGCCAGATGTCTCAGCCCTCCGCTCAGGATAGCACAAGGCTGAAGTCGAGGTGCTGGCTGAGTTCTCATCTGAAAGCTACAGGGGAAAATTCCACTTCTAAGCTCATTCAGGTGATTGGCCGTATTCAATTCCTTGCAGCTGTAGTACTGAGGTCTGTCTCTCCTTGCTGACTGCCAGCCACAGGCTGCACTCGGCTCCAAAACATCACCCCCAGTTCCTAGCCACATGGCCACCTCATTTTTCAACGGCAGCAACAGAGACTCCCTCATGTCCCTCTCACGTTTCAAATCTTCAAGAAGAGCCTTATTCCTTTTAAGGGACCAATTACGTCAGATCCAGCCAAGATAATTGTATCTTGCAGTCAACTGTGCCAGAGCAAAACCTAAGCAAGGATGACTGTCCCATCAAATTCATAATTCTGGGAGTTAAATGGGGCCTACACACCAGGGGACAGGGGTCCTGAGCTATATCTTAGGATTCTGCCTCCCACAGTTTGCATTCTAATATTCTTATATTCTCCTCTGTAACATAAAGACAGAATATAATGAGTATTAGCATTTCTGTAACTCCAGCAAAACACGACCGAAGACTCCAGGAGGAAAAAAAGGACTGAAATTAGTAAAAGTATAGGAACTGAGATCTCTCAAGTGACCAAGGCCTCCCCCACACTGTTTCACACTAAATTTGATAAGGCAGCTAAGCCATTTTGCCTTTGGAGGAAATCTGCCAATAATGAAAGTAAACTGCAAATATTTAGGTGGGTCCTGTCGAACAAGAATTCTAGGAAATGCAACTGCTTCTTAAGGAATGTAAGCCTTCTTAGGGAGAAATGTCACTGAGATAAAACAGAGGACAAATGTAAGATGTTTCATGATGAAATACAGTACGAAGGTCATCAGGATAAGACAATATAGAGCAACAGGGACCAGCGCCAAGGAGTAAGGCTTTCTTAGGGGGAGTCAGACCCAGCCTAGGTCATGCTAAGATAACATAAGGTTTGGATAGTTGCAGAGAGGAATGGAGATAGGGGAGCAGAAAGGAGGATAGTCTGCCAGGGGCAGCAGCAGGGAAAGAAAAAGGTCTAAACTTTAGACCTCTGAAGGGCATGGACATCAATGACCTGGAAAAGCTGAAGAATAATTAAGAATAGAGCCCTGGCTGGTGTGGATTGAGCACAGGCCTTCGAACCCAAAGGTCGCTGGTTCAATTCCCAGCCAGGGCACATAACCAGGTCGCAAGCCAGGTCTCCAACCAGGTCCCCAGCTGGAGGCAGGTGAAAGGCTACCATACATTGATGTCTCTCTCCCATTTTTCCTCCCTCTCTTCCCCTTTCTCTAAGAATAACAAATAAAAATCTTAAAAATAAAATTTAAAAAATTAAATAGAGGATATAAGACTTTAAAACTGGCTCACATTTCAGTTTACTGGGAATATTCTTTAAAGTGAAGCATGATGGTGTCACATGTAAACAATGCATAACTAAACATTAGCGTGCCCCAGATCTGTGCTGAGTGAAGGAAGAGAGCTACAAGTTTTCTCTTTCCTACCACCCCGTGCACTTATGAACATATCTTCCCACTGGAGTAGCAGCCCAAAGGATCTTGAATATAGAATTACCTTGTAGCCAAGGTTTTAACCCAGATTACCAGCATAGGCAACGATCCAAATGGTAAGCTATTTGATACAAACTTCCTTCACAGCATAAAAGAACAAAACGTGTCTCTTGCAAAGAACCTAATACACAGACTCCATTAGTTACAATTTCTGCCATTCCAATCAAGCTAAAGTTTTCTTACTTCTTCCTTACTTTATTCTTCTAAAAAACAAACGGAACCAATTCACCTCTAACAAAACAAACGCAGACAACTTTCTGCCTTACAGAAGATGAACTGCATATCACAGAAGCATTCCTCTAGCTGTAACTGAACAGTCCTTCAGGGGCTTCCTCACACATCCAGTGTGCTTAGGAGAGCAGATCCAAGAGTCTGTATTACACTTTTCCTCTATTCTCAAATGCTTCTTATTGATGGATGATTTCAGATGCTAGCTTTCTTTTTGAGATCACCTAATGCAACATAAACCTTTTCACGTGCTGTCCCAAATGAATATTCCCACAGTGTTCCCCACTACCCACCTCCATTGTCTCTTAAAGAGGCATTTCATTATCATTACTATCTTGGTATTTTTGAATAACCAAATACAGCCCAAGTAGGACACTGGGAAATCTCCACTACATACAACAATCTGTTATAAAATCCCAAGAGCTCTCAAAAATAGACTATAAAGTATGGGCAACAAACAGCAGAGGTTACATTTTCCTGCATGCTGTTCCCACAAAGCACAGGCTTCTCACCGAGACGGGGTCCAGTTCCACCTCAGTGCTCCTAGATTAGTAGATAAAAAGTTATGGGATAGGTGAATAGGAATATGTTTCCGACCGTCTTTGATAGCAGGATTACGGGGACGCACTAAGTAGAAATCAAAACTAGAAAGATTATAACTTGGCAAGAGATCCTTGTATTCTGTAGGAAGGAGAAACCAAGAAAGCTAAACGAGACCCAGGGTGAATGAAAGAACAGAATGAGCAAGTCTCAGGCACTAATCCAAGTAGCTGCCATTAAACTCTTTCAAAGCCCAGCGGTTCATTAGAATAATTATTATTCACATAGTGAAAATGAAAGGCAGGCGGGAGGATATAAATGATAATTGCCTCGGCCAAAACAAGAAGAGCAACTTCGGCCACTTGGATATGAGAAAAATCCAAGCCTCAAATCCCTCCCACACAGAGAGGGCCAGGCCATTTATCTTCCTCTAATCGTGGCTACACAGACTGACACCCCTCTGGCCACAACTGCACCAAGTGCACATACTTAGGTTGGTTATTACCAGGAGTGGGTTTTGTGCAATGTGGCAACTGCAACCACCGATGGAAAGAAATAAGGCCTGGCAGCTCTCCCCAAGGATTCTTGCTCTGTCTGACTTCCGATACACACTTGAGCCCAGATATTAATTACTCAGAAGACACTATGACTGCCACAAGTCATCTGGCTGCCTGCTTACAGAAACACGCAAGGAATAATCACTGTAAAACCAGGTATATCCAGTAGGGACAGAGAAATCAGTGAAGCTTCACTCCTCATGGACAGCAGAATACTAACAAACATCCCTCATAATTCACCTCATAGTCAGAGACCAAGGTGGAAAGTAAATTAGTATCTTTTAAAAGTGTCAATTCAAAGTTGCCTGGGGTACCTGAATAACGAAGAGTTAAAAGAATCAGGGCAGGGGAAAGAAGGAACAAGCGCTACCACTTTTTTAAGCCAGAGAAGAAAAAAGGAGAGGGATCAAACATTTATCTTGATCAATCTACCAAAAAGCAATCATTGAACATTAAACATTTATGTCAAAACCACAGTGCCAAGTGCGGCTGAGCAAAAACGAACAAGACACTTCAAGAGCTGCCCCGCTTCATCTCCCCTTCACTGTTTCAATACTTGCCTCCTTCTACCATAATCGTCACAGAAATAAGAGTTTCCCGGGCATTTCTGTGCCAGGCACCATTCCTATCTGCACCTTTTAAAAAGCCCTACCATTCAACCCTCAGAACCCTGTGAAGCAAATATTACTGGCTCCATTTTACAGATGAAGAAACTAAAGCTTAATGAAACAGCAGAGCCAGCATGCAAACCAGTTTTGCCAGATTCCGGGTCTATTACCACACTAACCTTAAACTGGAAAATTGATTCTCTTCAAAACGCAATCACCTTTGCACAAGGAATGCCTTCATCCTCAACTTTACCTGTCAAATCCTACTCATTCTTAACGTTCCAGGCAAAGTGTCATCTTCTTCATTAAGCCTTCCTTGCTTCCTAAAATCAAGCACCACTGCTCTGTATTTTGCAAGTGTGTACTGTATCTGGGCCACTTCTCATATCCTGCACCTAGTAATACACTTAACCAGGCCCCCAGAAGAATGTAAATTTCTTGAGGACAGGAAATGCTCGAATAAACTCTTTAAAACGAGTGGATGCTTTGGCCAACAATAAATGATAAAGATTTATTCAAGGGTCTTGGGGTTTGCTTATAGAAAACACAACTAGGCAAAAGCCCAAAAGTGTTTTGAAGAAGAAAGAAAAGTTGAGAGTTCCTGTAGTAAAAATTACATTCTTGAGAATAATCAGTCCTACGATCTTAGCTCTAGTGCTGGACCAGGATGGTTATCAGTCCGATGTCAGGCAGAGAGGATGATACATCCAGGTGATCTAAGCACATGAGTCCTTCTGGGGGTAATCAGAGAATTACCTGGAGGGCTGGTATACGTGTATTCAGGCAGGAATGAAAAGTTCTGAAGTTTACATTCCCACGCTAGTTAAAAGAATTGTTTCCCCATACCTCCACCTACTTGATTTTAGTAATTCAGTGGCTTGACTATAGTGACTCCAGTTCATTTCTTCACTCTATTCCTCAAACCCTATCTTACTCATTTTACTTAGAACTTTACTTACCTCGATGTTGCGTGAAGCCACTGCTCTATGCTTAGGATGAATGAAAACAGAAACAAGAGTGAACAGTCTTCAGCTGAAGGTGCTATGGAAGGTGGTGGCTTCAGCCATTTTAAAGAATTCTTCAGTTTCCCTGGGTCTTTCTCTTGAAAGCAATGTGTTAAGTTTCTGTTTCTCTCCTGTTCATCTTTTATTACAGGGATATCTCAACAAGTACCCAGAAGGATAGAGGGAAAATTATCTTTTGTCTCCCTACAGAGAGAGCACTAGGCTATATCATATAGTCTAGATGTGTAGTAAGCTATACTGTAAATTTGTGTAAGTGAACCCTATGATGTCCACACAACAGCAAACTCACCTAGCCATGCATTTCTCAGAAAACACCTGTCATTAAGCTGTGCATGACTGTGTGTATGTATCTATGTATGCTAAATCGTTCCAGACATCATCTGGGGTACTTTACATTGAACTCACATATCTCTCACCATCACCTCTGAGGTATGTACTATTATTATCCTTGTTATAGTTCAAGGCAACTGAAGCTCAGAAATTGAGCTGCTGGGGGTCATGCAACAAGTAAGCGGTGGTTCAAAGCCAGGTAGGCTGTCCTCAAAGCCTTGCTACATTGGTATGGCCTGAGAGCCTGGGAAAGCTACTTCTAGTCAACCTTTCATCGACCATAGAGGGATATGTGTGTGCTGGTCATCAGGGGACACCGTACACAACTGCATTACACTGCTGGAGTCAGCACCTCCCAAGGTCAGAAATAGCTGGAGAGGTAACTGTGTCATCCATGCACACAGGCCCTGGCTACCATGTAGGGGGCACACAAGGGAAGGAATGTGGATGCTAAGGGGAGTGGGGAATGCAGAAAGCAAGAGGAAGAAGAGTCCGGGAAGAGATGCATTTTCACCACCAACTGCTAACATGGCTTTCTTGTATTTCTCACAGGGAAGGAGCAAGTCTGACCTGAAGATGACAGATTTAAGTTGAGCAGCCAAGAGCCATCTCTTATTCTCACCCAGGCAAACAGCAAAGATTATCAAGACCCCTTTCTTATTTATTCTCGGAAAGCTATAAAAACCAGTTACAGAGAAAAATCAACCAAAATCATGCAGAGGACGCAAAGAGATAAAGACAAGATAAAGACAGCTGAAAAGCACATGGCTCACACATCAGAAATTCCTACCACTGCCTCCTCTGCTTCTCACAGACCACTAAGGAGCAAACCTACACATGGCTATATCCTCTCCCCCTAAACAAACCCCCAAACTCAATAAAAAGGGCTAGAGGAGAAGAAATATTTTCTTTACCCCTGCCTACTATGTGCAAAGAGCTAGCAAGCCATTTTGACTAACTTATTCTAAGAAGTCTTCTGGGATGAGAGAACGTCTTCAGAGTTGTTCCCTCATCTTATTTAGGGAAGAAGGCTAAAGAGATTTATCACAAAGATTCAGTTCAGACTAATGACAAAGTATCTGCTGATTTGCAGATATTATCCACTTCTTCTGAACCGATATTAAAACACAAACCTTTTAAAGCTAGTTAACATTTTCCTCCTCAGGGAAACTAACATTCATGATTCTAAAGCCTACGATGAGCAGGGCATTCGCTGGCAACTGCACTGATGTTGTTTCACTTAATGGAATATTTACTTAAGACTCCCATCTTCTGAAGGCATTTTAATTGCACTCACGTTCCTTTCTATGTACTACGCTGCAGCTTGAAATTTGGGACAAATGTTCAAACCATCAGCCACTGTAGCAACCAACACAAAATACCTGTTTTTCTTATTTTCTAACAATCCATGAGGAAATTACAATAGTTTACTCGGTTAGGTGGAAAACATATCTGGGTGTCATCTCTTTTTTTTTTTTAAGATTTTATTTATTATCCTTAGAGAGCAGGGAAGGGAGAGAGGCAGAGAGGGAGAGAGACATCAATGTATGGTTGCCTTTCACCTGCCTCCAGCTATGGACCTGGCTAGAGACCTGGCTTGCAACCTGGTTATGAGCCCTGGCTACGAATCAAACCAGTGACCTTTAGGTTTGCAGGCTGGGTTTCATCTCTTTAGGCAATAATATTTCTGTTAATGTAACAAATGGCAAATCATTCTAAAAATCAAACTTCCATCCATTTAAAGTCACATATTGCTTAATACCATTTGCTCCTCCTCTAATAAAAATCAGTCATTGCTTTCTCTTGAGCTTTTTCTTATGGTCTAGATTTTCCCCACCTAATGCTTTTGTTTTTTTTTTTTTTTTTTTTTTAGAATACTGAGCTCTTCTCTCCACTTTATTCCATATCATTGTGTAGCTGGGTGAATCCACCTTAAAGCAATAAACACACAAACATACACAAAGCTCCTTCAGCCATTACGTTCCACAGCTACAAATCCTCCAGGGCTTCCAACTCTATTTCGGCTTTAAATGACAGGCATTACCATTTCTCTGTGCTTCAGTTTTACACAAATGAGGGGAAAGGGCTTGCGGAGAAAGGGTGCACGAACAATCTCTAATTCTTAAATTATGGGATTCTATTACTGACAATGGGAGGGAAAGAAAAGCTGAGCCTACATTAGAGTGGCTATCAGGCTTCAAATGAAACCTTACTAGAAGCATTCAGTCATCAAAACATATGTATTAAAATACTCAAGCCAAAGGAAAAAACACACCAAATAGGGGACTGAATCCAAATGCAAGTCAAATAATGGGTTACTCTGTCCCAGAAGCACTACTTAGTATAGTTTTAAGACCACAAAAGCAGCCTATTATGTGGCAGAAAGCAAAACAACTGATCAGCCCTTATGGGCCTTGATCACTGTGACACAGCAGACTTAGAGTGGAGGGAGGTCACTGTCACCAGACTATTCCCGTACCAAGAGAACTCATGCTTTTGCCCCATATTTGAACTTGAGAGTTTCCAATTTTGTTTACTCTTACAACAAGAGAATCCCAAGCCTTAGATCCTATGTGAACCTAAGTACAGGAAATGAACAATGACTGGGATAGATATAGTCAAAACTTACCTACCCAAACAGGTGTTTTTTAGACATAAAATATTCAAAAGCTCCAAATTTAAAAAAGCAAACAAGACTGGATGAGGAAAAAAGGCAGATTCACTGTTTCCCCGAGTATGAGAAACCGGAGCTCTTTAACTATGGGTGTCTGTAACATGTCCTTACTATGTAAAAACAAACAAACAAACAACAACAACAATAAAAAAAAAAAAACACCTATATTCAACACCCAGGCCCAATAAACAGAACACTATCAAAAGCTCTGAAGCCCCAAAGTATCCTACCTGATGGCCTCCCTTTTCCCTCATGCCCACCACCAGGGCAAATACTATCTTGAATTCTCATGAAGCCACTATTTTGTTCTTTATAGTGTTACCTTACACACCACCTTCAGCACAGAGTCCTGATGTCAGAATAACAGATGTGCCCACTTCCTTCTCCACGCCATCTATCAGGAAACTCAATGCTCCTCCCCAGAGGGAAATGAATGGGGATGCAGAGGAGAGGAGAGTTTTTTTAAGAGTAGTTGAAGAATAGTCAGAGGTTCCCTGAGACCTCCCTACAAAGCTTTTCCAACCACAGATCTGTGAGGATGGACCTGTTTTAGGTAGTTCCACCAAAACAACGTATTGCAGCAGAGGAAGTGAGAAGCAGATCTGAAGACCCAGCTATCTTCCATTAAGTCAGACATTAGAAAGATTCACAAAAAGATAAAACCATGCATAGCTAATATTTTGCTTTGAAAGATTAAATTATTATTTTCTATTTTATGAAACTATGCTAACATGTAATGAGGTTATTTTCTTCATTAGTGATAAAATTTTTAACTTAAAATAATGATAATAATAATCATAGCAATGGAAGTGGACTGAAATGACAACAAAACCCACAGGAATGGCTAAGCCCCTTGTTTAGGTATAAAGTACACCGACTAATCAAAAATGTCCCCACCTGACACCATCATAGGAAGCACTTGGGGATGGCAGAGAGGGCTTTTCCAATGGTGCTCTTCATTGTCTGTGGGGTGTTGGTTATTGTTTAGTCCACAGGCTGGCTGTGTGCACACACAAGCAGCCTATGCCATGTTCTGTGGGCTTTACAAGGGCTCACAATGTTTACCACAGGTGCCTCACCATAAATACCCAACTGCACAGAGGACCTAAGTTAAGCTTGATTCACACTTCTGCAACCCAGCTCCAAAACTGTTAAGATTTTATCACCATAAGTTAGTGACCACAGTCCTAAAACACGAGGTAAGAGACTGGAAGGGGAGTTTGGGTTTTCAAACCACCTATCTAGAACAACTCAGTTGTACTGTCCTTGGGTTTAGTAACAACAAAAGTTAGGGGAGCCCTGACTGGTGGGGCTCAGTTGGTTGGACGTCATCCCATGAAGTGAAAGGTTGCTGGTTTGATTCCAGGTCAGGGCGCATGTCCAGGTTGTAGGTTCAATCCTGACAGGAGAGTGTGAGAGGTAACAGACTGACATTTCTCTCCCTCTCTTTTTCCCTCCCTTCCCCTCTCTTTAAAATACATACATACATATATACATATATACATACATACATACATAAAATCTGAAAAATAAAAAAGTCAGGGAATTTGACTCCAGTTCTGAGTTTGCGGGCCATAAGCTGCAGTCACTTACTCTCCCGGGTCTCAGCTTCCTTCTCTGTAAAAGGAAAGCGCTGGATCACTTCCTGGCCTTTTGGTTAAGATCAAGTGTAGGAAAGAGCTGGAGAGATGATTACTGGAAAAGTCCTTCCTTCTTGACTATCTATGAAAACCCCAAGCAACAGAAACCTCAAGTGTGTTCACTTTCCTCCACGGCATCTAGTACAGAGTGCAAGTATTCACCATGGGTTACCGAGTTGTAAACAGTCAACAAGTAGCTAAGGATCTTCTGTAAGGAGGAAGAGGGCAACAGGCGGAAGTAGAAAAGAGTCAGCACAGGGAGTCCAGGATGTTTTAGTCCTGACTTCAACTGCTTTGGACAGAACTTATAAACACCATCAATGTTAAAACAGCAAAAACTATATGAGGGAACTACATCTGAATGATCAAAAGAAGGTAGCCATGGTGGAAAAGGACAGACCAAAAGCGGAAAGCAGTATTCCTGGGACTCAAAAAACCCCTATTTCTCTAGAGACTACAGAAATACCTTTATTTACAAGAGCAGGTAAAAGTGCTTTCAATTCACCAAAACCGTCAGACAAGAACATAAAGTTGTACATGAAGTACCTTGAAACAGTACCAGGGCCACCAGTCTGCAAATAGCAGCTTACTGCTTTAAATCTATAAAACGGGCTAACATTCATAAGGCTCTTCTTATACACCATGCACTATTCTAAGTGTCTTACATGCCTTCAAGTTTACATCCTCACAACCCGGTAAGATTAGTATTATTATCTTCATTTTACAGATGTAGAAATTAAGTCACAGAGCTATAAACTTGCCCAAGATCTCAAAGCCAGTAAGCAACAAAACCTGGGTTTTTAAACCCACTTTAACACTGAAATTTTTATCAGTGATTCACCTCGGCATTTCTTCCACATAAGCAAATTTTAGTTTGTGTCCTGTTGGCCTGATATGCGTCATGTGCCCACTACAGTGGGAAGTTATGTTTGGGACGGTCCAATAAAACACCTGCAGGGCTGGGGGCTGCACTGCTGATGAAGAAGCCCTAGGGAGGCGGTCATGCTCTGAGCATCTACAAGCAGGTGTTTCCCCCATGTGTGCTCTGCACAGCCACCTCGCACACGTGTCTCACACACACATGCTGACAGGGTCCAGCCAATCCCCTTGCACCCTGCAGCACACAGATTAACCTGCAACCTAACCCAGGGTAGGGCTATTGGGTAGCAAGGCCAGAACGAGGAAGGACAGATTGATCCATTCTTCGCCTTGGAGGAAGGAAGCAAAGCCATAGTGGAAAAGCAAGGACCCCAGGAGGAAAGGGATTTGCTTTTTTTTAAGGGTTTCAAATGTAAAGTCCTGTGAAAATTTCTGACTTCCATTAGGAGCACCTCATGGCATGCCCTCTGAGGCTTCACCGAAGCCTGTTTTTAAAGCTTATAAGGATCAATCATTGACTTTAAGCACTCAGTATTGTCACACATCACAAACGTTTTTTATTTTTTTAAATGTGGAACAGTCACTTTCAGAAAGAACTGAATTCAAATCCTGGTACTTCCCAGCTGTGTGACTTGGGACAAGAAGTTTAACTTTCTTGAGCCTGTAAGCACCCACTCTTAACTTTATTGACAAAATAATGCATATAAAGCACTTAGGCACAGTACCTGCTGTAGAGGGACCGTTCAATATTACTTATCATCATCAATAAGAGTGCATTACTTTGATTAAGGAGCTTGGAGGTAACCCAATCGAAATGACTTCAAATGGGATCTTTCCACCAAAACAATCAACTTCTAACTTTGGTAAAGACCCTACTGCTAATTCCAGGGCTCCCTTGTTTATCTTCCCTCTAGCACAGCACTGTACTCCAATGCTAATTCCAAGTTAGGTGTGAATTACCTTATAAACATTTCTTCAGATCCCAAAGCATAGAATGCCTGTGCCTCTCTAAAGGACTGGATTTTTGAGCTGGGTTCCTTTTCCTGCCTTGAGTTCCAAGCTCATCCTCTGTCTCCATTTTGAGTTGCTTCAAAATTTATTCGTCAGGACACCGCCCACTAATTGGACTGTTTCTTTTTTTTTTTTTTTTTTTTTTTTTCATGGTAAAGACTGCTTTATTGGTGCCAGTTAGTACAAGTCAATAAATATTGATTCCCAAAGAACTCAGTTATTATTCAGCTTATTGGTCAATACAGAACTGAATGAAACTGAATCAAGTGATTGCTGGAAGGATAAACTAAAGTCAATCCTGCTTCTTGGGAAATGAAGCCATGGCCAGCTGGTAGATGGCATATGCTGTTCCACCAACTGTAAGAATCATGGTAGCTCTATACAGGAGAGCATCAGCTGCCCCACCCTTCAGATGCACTGGAATTCCATCATCCTCCTGAAATAGCTTTTGTTTCTCTGGAACTTTATTTTCCAACTGTCTGCGTGAAGCAGTACTTATGGTCCTCTGGGTGATCTGACGAAGAGCCAGCAGGTTCCGCAGCATGTTGGCTCAATTACTGCCCACCAGCCGCGTCCAAGAAACACCGGGAACACCAATCCCCACGCCGGAACCCTGGACTGTTTCTTAACAGTTGCTACAGCCTTACCTCCACCAAATCGCTGAGCAAAACACAAAACAGTTGTCAAGCATCATTAAATGAACATTAGTGGAGAGTAAGCTAGTCTTTTGTTTTCTAAAAAGACTCCAAAACACGAACCAAAAAGAAGATGGCACATTTGAAGCTTCTCCATAACAAGCTACCAAAAGCAAAAGTAAAGCCACAAGGTGGACAGGGTGAAAATTACTTGCACTGATAGTACTACACTGATAGAAAGAAACAGTCCAACAGCAGTAGAGGGAGGGGAAACAGAGATGTGAGTAGGTTATTCACAGAGGAATAAATACAAATGGCAACAACCATATGAAAAGATGTCCAATCTCACTATAATTGCAGTAAATTGGACAGCTTAACTATATAGAGGTTGTTTTACCCTGGGGAGCCATTGACCATTTTTACTTCAGAATTACTTTAGAAAAGTAATTTCACTTCCTACATTTTAAAGGCCTATTTAAAATATATATTGTATTTGTTTACTTTGGGGGGGTAGGGACACCAGAGTGTGAGAGATCATCAATCTCGCACACCCCCAACTGGGGCCCTGGCCCACAGCCCAGGCATGTGCCCTGACTGGGAATGAACTAGTGACCCCATGGTTCACAGGCCCACTGAACCAAACCAGTCAGGGATAAAAGGCCTATTTTTTAAAGGACCAGGTGAAGCTGGACAGAAAAAGTCATTGTGACAACCTCTTGACAATTTTTTTAAAATAATTCTATTCGTTATTTTTAGGGAGAAGGGCAGGGAGATAGGAAGAAAGGGAGAGAGCGACATCAATGTATGGTTGCCTTCCACCTGCCTCCAACTGGGGACCTGGCTGGAGACCTGGCTTGCAACCTCGGTACGTGCCCTGACTAGGAATCGAACCAGCAACCCTTGGGTTCACAGGCCCATACTCAATCCACTGAGCCACACCAGCCAGGGCTCTTGACATTTTATACCCAGACCCTCATGGGCTCATTCAGACCTATAATGACTCCACGGCAACATGCTTCTCACCAAGGATCTCCTCCATCCCTCTCCTGAAGAGGAGAAGAGGAAACTCAAGAAGCACCTGGAACAGAATCCCGATTCCTACTTCGTGGATGGGAAAGGCCCAGGACGTGAAAAGGTCACCACTGTCTTTGCGCAATCATTTTGTGTTGGCTGCTCCACCATCCGGTCAGCCCACAGGAGGAATAGCAAGGCTTCCACTAAGACACTCTTTCAAGAGGAAGCAGCACCAAGAGCACCTTGAATTAAGGTGAGTGGGGAACTACCCCAATAAACACATCTGGGGTTAAAATAAAGATGAGCAGTATGCCCACTTGTGTCCATTTTAAGGTAATTTTCCCCAATTTCCCAAGCAAATACTTCTAAGCTCATAAAAGCCTTGGCATATTCATTAAGTATTGTGCTATATAGACAGACAAGATTCCAAGATAATAATGAAGAAGTATTTAGCTAAAACATCCACTATACTATTCTGTTCCACAACAATGAATACAATGATTTACATTTTAAAAATAATTAGTGCTGGCACTCCGCTCTTTGGCGCTGTCATGGCGAGCCTGCGAAAAAAGATTACTGGCCTTGTCAGGTTGACTGTGTGTGAGTCCACAGGAGAGGCTAAGAATGTTGTACACAAAAATTCTTGATGTTCTTGGGCAAATGCCTAAAAGTGCAGCATACAGGAAGTACACAGAACAGATTACAAATGAGAAGCTGGATGTGGTTAAAGCAGAACCAGACCTTTAAAAATTAGAAGACCAACTTCAGGGTGACCAAATAGAAGAGGTGATTCTTCAGGCTGAAAATGAACTAAGTCTGGAGAGAAAAAGGATACGCTGGAACCACGGGAGCCTTTTGTGGGACAGCCTCCTGCCAACCCGTGGAAATGGCCGATATAAACATCAGTGACGCGTGTTGAAAGCTTGTGTGTATGATGACTTGGGTAATTACATCAGTAATTAAATGTTCTGTTACATTAAAGATGTGTCCATTTTATTGACATCTAATCAAGAAAACTGATCAGAACATATTTAGTAGACTTGTTAAAAGTGGTGATTATGGTAATAGAGATTTATAAGTTTTTATGAAAGCATTCATTCACATTATTTCAAAGATTATATATATACATATATATGTGTGTGTGTGTGCGTGTGTGTGCGTGCGTGTGTGTATACATAAAATATGGAATGCTTTACGAATTTGCATGTCATCCTTGCGCAGGGGCCATGCTAATCTTCTCTGTAGTGTTCCAATTTTAGTATATGTGCTACCGAAGCAAGCACTCAAAGATGGTATTTTTAAAAATAGAGGTTCTATTAGATTTGAACCACTAATTGGAAAAATTTCTGTATGTTTCAATGTACAGGCCATATATTTGATGGATGAAATATTTTTAGCAGTGTCTCTAATGAATTTGATGTGTTTTTTTTTTCCCTGAAGACACCAGAAATGTATTATTGCTTAAATGTATACGTCACTTTTTGAAGTGAAGTAATAATGAGAATAAAAACCATTAAAATACAATTCATTGTACAGTTGAGTAAACTGATTTTGTATTTGAAAGAAATGTTTCTTAATTGCAGTGGTAGTTGGGAAACTTAAAATTTTGTCTCATTTAAGGAAATTAGCTTTCTGGCCTTTAATCAAACTAAATCAGGATAGAGAGTTTCTGTAAAAGAAGAGATGATAAAAATTCCTAAAGTTTACCTGGCATATGGATAGGCTTTTATTCATAACATCTTAGTTGTATGGTTATAACTCCTAAGTGGAATCACCAAGTAGTTTTTACTAGGTTTCCAATATGAATGTAGTTGGATATCACACAAGGTAAGTTGTTCAAGGAAAGAAGTGACTAACATGTTTAAGGTTAAACAAACAAACAAAAAATTACTTTTCTTTTTTTTTTAAGTTTTTTTAAAAATATTTTATTTCATTATTTTTAGAAAGAGGGGAAAGGAGAGAGGCAGAGAGGGAGAGAGGCATCAATGTATGGTTGTGTTTCACCTGCCTCCAGCCACAGACCTGACTGGAGACCTGGTTTGCAACCTGGTTATGTGCCCTGGCTAGGGAATCGAACCTGCGACCTTTGGGTTTGCAGGCCAGCGCCTTATCCACTGTGCTACCAGCCAGGGCTTCAAAAAATTACTTTTCAAGAGAAAAAAAATTAAAAATAAATATAATTAATGCTGTTTTTTTACCAATATACATCTCAGATAGGTCCTTGTGAAACCTATAGTGCCATTTTTAAATTTAATATTTAAATACCAATATTGTAAGTGATAGGCTTGAAAAAAATCTCTGTAACTAACACAAAATATAAAGCAGTGTGTAACAGTATTATTATAAGCATTGGTTACAAGTTAGTCAGGAGTGAAAATTTCAGCTCTGCTACTTCTGAGCTGAATGATTTGGGGACAGGTTTCTTTTAAGTCTGTTTATCTTTAATTGTAAAGTGAGGATAATATCTGTTATTGTAGGTCTGGTACAGTTTCAACAGATTACAGAAAGTACCTGGTATAGTCTTGCCAGCATTAAGCAATTTCAGAATAGATAATATTTTAAATGTTTTTCTCTATCAATTCCATGTCAATTGTTAGCCATTTAAGTATGTTTATATAAGGTATACATGTAGCTATCATATTATTAACTTTAAACTGTAATTGCTTAGTCTTCCCCTGAATCCTATATCCTCACTTCCACCAAATGCAGTTAATCTCTGAATAACCACTTGTCACACTATTATTTCTAGAACTTTCGGCAAGCATGTTGGCAGCTCTCTGGAAAGTAGTAAAAGTAATGAAAATGAAAACACTAAAAGCAGCCAATTAATTTTCACACTGAATAGTCTTGAGTCATCAGTTTATAGATATAATTTCAATAAATAGGAAGAATAAGCAAGGGTAAGGCCCTGAATTGGCATTAAAAAGCACTACCTACCTAAAACATTTACTGATGCTGCTTTACGCAGTCACTGTAATACTTCTGACAGATAGGAGTAATAATGTATTATGCTAGTATGGTCTTGAACAACCCAGGGCTGAGACAAGAAACAGATGAAGTTCAAGTTAAAACTCTTCAGGTCCTGGATGGGTAGCTCATTGGCAAGAGCATTGCCTCAACATGCCAAGGTTGTGGGTTTGATCCCTGGTCAGGGCACATACATGAATCAACCAATGAATACATAAAGAAGAACAACAAATTGACATTTCTTCCTCTCTCCCTTGCCCATTTTCTCGAAAATCAATAAAATAGTGTTTAAAGTAAAATTAAAACCTTCAGCCCATTGCATTTGTGGTTACTTTTCAGCCCTCCAGGGTTCCCTCTATCATGTGTTCAATCATTAGGTAATAATAACTGAGAATTCTTTCAAGGATGTTATGCCACAGTAATTTTTACTGGTTAAGTCTTTCTACATAGGCAGAACCCTGGGCCTTTACTCATGGCTATTTTTTAAGCATTTACTGAGGAGCTCCTTTGGGTCAGGAACTATTCTTTATGAATTTAAGATACAAAAACGAGTAAGGCATGACAACTATTATGGTACAACAAGATACCTGCTTATTACAGGAGCCTAAGATGAATGGGAACTCAATAACTAGTCCTCCTTGATGCCTTGGTGAGGGGAAAGCTAAAATGCCTGGCGAATGTTGAGGGGGTGAGTAAGTAGGTATAGGGAGTGAGAAGAGGCCAGCTGAAAAGTGTTTATGTAATGCACAGACAGGAGTGTAAAAGAAGGGAATGAGCACAAACATGGCCATACAAGCAGCAAAAAAGGGATGATGAAAAAATAGGTGTGAAGTCATAGAAGGCCATGCTTGCAATCCTGGGGAGGTGAGCTTTCATCCTAAAGATAACCAGGTATGGAAGGGTCTTCTTGCAGAAATAAATTAAGGGGGGAACAGAATCAGCCTCTCCAACACTGTCTTCCTTTGGAAAACCTTTAATCCCAAGAAAGGGCCCCTTGAGTTCTCCAGGTTGTAAACAAATGGGAAATGCTTTTTAAGAACTAGAGTAAGCACTCACATTTTAAACTAATAGTCAAAAGTCATCCGAAATGTCAGAATTTCTAACCCTCTGGCTCCAAGCAGTACAGAAAAATCCCATTGCCGAGCTACTGTTTGTGATGGATCTTTAGCTGTATTTATTCAGCGTTGGTGCACTCTGATCTTTATGAACCATGTAGTGGGTGGAGTACGGCTTTCTCCTATGGACTGGATTCTGGGTGGATGTTTTTCTCATTTCTTAAGAAAAATAAGCATGCAATGCATATTTTTCTTATGAGTTCCCTTGATGTCTAAAATTAAAAATAATTTTTAAATTTGTTTAGGGGTCTGAAATATGATTCAGAAATCATAACAACTTTTAACTAAAATTAGTTATTAGAGAGTTGAGCTCAAATGCCTTTTATTTAACACTTATATTTTAATCTCCAAAGTATAAAAATGGCACTTCTACAGAAGCTGGTTTGACAAAGCTAATATTCAGTGGATTCAATTTAGAAAATTAGCAGGAGAAAAGGTCTAAAGTTTACAACATTGCTTTCCATGGGCTTACCTGCTACCCCACCCCCACTGTCACCACTGCCAAATAAGAGGTAGGATTCAATTACAATAACAGGACAATGTTTTCATGAGTCTCAGATACTCAATAAGAGGTGTAATATTAATATAACTGAAGATCAAAGTACTGTGCATTGACCAAGACTGTCATTATAATTTGCTTCTGTTGGCCTGAAAAATTAGACACAAATCCAGCATCTGACTTGAGCCAGGTTGTCTTTTCTTCAAGGCAAGGGAGACTTTTCAAGCCAAACACAACACGTGGAAGAAAGACTGTTCCACATGTGCACATGGAGCTTCACATGGAGCTTTCGATTCCATGTTTCTCAGCAAAAATGCTCCACCAGAAAGCAGTGTCTGAGCAGGGTAAACGGAGAAGAGCTAAATAACCAAGGACCATGTAAAATGCCAAGGATGTCTTTAAAAGAATAGAAAGATACCCCAATATTCCTCACTATGCCTTTGTTCAAGCTACTGTCCTGAATCATATGAAACTACCATTTTTGTGATTTAGAAACGACTAAAATCAACTACTTTATGTGATTCAAACTACTATCAGAAAGTACTGCAGAATTAAAGGCAATTTCATCACATTATTCTGATGATTTAACTGGATTATTTGCATGTTGAAAACGTCATGAAGATTAGGCTTTTGAACCAATGTCACCCCAATAAAGCCAATTAAAAAATAATTTTTAAAAGAGTAATCTTTTAAAAGGAAGGCTATCAAAATTCATACAAAACCAATCCAGAAATATTTTCAACAAAAATGTTCTAACAATGAGGAAAAAGTGAAATCAACCTCTAAGATGTTCTCTAAATATTCTGTTCACTATATAGCTGCTCTTTAGGTTTTTCCAAGATTCTTTAATTATCACAAATTTTTCCTGGAAAATCCATTTTTCCATAGGCAAGAAGAGGGGGAAGGAGGGAATGTGCCGGGTTCCAGCTGGCCAGGGACAGGTGAACGGGAAATGTATGCTCCAGCTGAACCCCACAGCTTCAATTTTCTCATCCCAAGAAAGCCCAGGTGACCTCCAGAGTCCCTCCTGGCTCTAGCACTAACAATTTATTGGAATTTGGGGTAACAGACCAGATTCTACCTATATCCACTTGAATTTTACATCATCCTACTGCCAGCTCATAAATAATTTCACAGCCAGTAAGGAACAGCCATTAGCTATCACTGGAACTCAACCAAAAAGAAAAATAATCCAACCCCCTTCACTATATATAGCACATGCTTCTGCAAGAGGGGGAGTTGGCATAGTACATACTCAAGAATCCATCCGCCCTCTCTTTGGGTCCCATGTAACCGTATAACCCTCAACTTTGGTTCTTCTCCTCCTCCTTGTTGGATCTGCTACAGCACAAACCTGTTCAGAGGAATCCTGATAAGGAAACATAGTTTTGATCCTGCTACCCTCAAACAATCCATACACTCTTATCTCACAGAGTTCAAGCAACTGCTACATTTCTGTTGTAAAAACAAGCACGTTCTCCATAAAAAGCGCTTTAAGTGTTCAAATGTTAAACCATTCTAAAAGGCATACCCAAAAAAGAAAAAAACTTGAATGGTTTCTTTATTCATCTACAAGAAAAATAAATGATTTCTTTCCAGGGGAAGTCAGATTGCAAATTGGCAGTCTCGGCCCACAAACATGTTTATGGGGCCCACGCAGTATTTTAAAAATATTTGGTGGCGTTGCCAACATTTTCAGATGGGAAAATGTCACTTCAAACTCTTAAGTGTCCATCTTCTCTTGAAAAACTGAAAATCATGGTACCCCTAAGGTCCTCATTTCACCAGCCAGAGCAAGAGGTGGTCTGTGCTTGCCCACTTACAGCAGCGCGAGGGTCTGAGCACTGGCCATCTTGGTATTTCCTCCCTCAGATAAATGCGTCAAAGGATGCTTACCCTGGTCAAAGATGGTTTCTGTATTTTCCTCCTTTCCTATCTTACCATGCTGTAAATAATTCAATCCACGACCAAACTGAGGCCTTCCAAAGCTGTGCGATAAACCATTGATCATGAACTATCTTAAGAGAGATTACATAAGGTAAACCTCCATTTCTTATTAATGTTATGGCTATTATCAAGTTAAGCATTTTTCTAATTATAACAAAGTGTAAGCATTAATTGGGATCTAGATGGCATGAAATTTTTTTTCTTTTTCAAGATGTGGTATTGCTAAATTTAAATTTGATCTATTATAAAAGCTTCAAAATCTATAAGATCAATACAGTTAAAAAACACTGCTACTCATACTGTTTGTGCCCTCTTTGCTGAAAATAGTTGCTATATTTCTCAAACCAGGTCATAGTCATTTCAAAAGCCTTAACAGTTTCTTGTCTCTATCCTACGTAAAAAGGACAGAATAACTGATTTGACAAAACATCTTCCTAAATCTTATTCTTGGCTCTACCATGGATTCAAATATCTCTAGTCAGGTGGAGAGATAAGAAGGCTAATTTCACAGGAGTATTGTTAGCAAAAATGGCACAAATCTCGAGTCGTGGTAACTTCAAATATGGGGTATTAACTAACTACTCACTACCTTCTTGAACCATGGAATCAGAGCAAATTAACCTGCAGTGTAGATGGTCAGATTAGACATAGTTCTTTCCTCTTTCCCAAGACAGCGGTTAACAGAAGACAGAGGAAACACAAAGGGCAGACTCCAGGACACTTGACAATGGAAAAGAAACCATATCCTGTTGCACCTGTAGGTTTGCCATTGCTTAGAATGTTGCTGAATTTTTTTATAGCTCTCCTTCTAAAGCACATTACCTTTTCAATCAACAGGACAGCTGAGCCAAGGCCTGGGAGCATTTCTGATGATACAAGATCCTTTGACTATCACAAATTCATTCCCCTTAATACCTGAGCATCCTAAGTATAGAGTTCCAAATTTAGAATCTACATCTTCTGCACTTTATCATAAGATGGAAAATCATTATTGGCTCCTAAATTCAACTACACAGGCACAGCAACAATTCTGCTTTATGTTGGGAAGGAAAAGTTCATTTTTAAATATTATTGATGCAAGCATTATTTCCTTCAGTGTACCCACATGACCAAAATGTGCTTGCAACAAGAGTTTCTTTTATCAACAGAAATACAGAAAACAAAACATCCGTTTTCTATAATAGTCACCACTGGTAATAGGCATAAATTCTCAGCCCAAAAGATAACATTTCATCAATGACTTCTTTATACCAGTTAATTACAAAACAGTTTCTCCAACAAGGATAACCTACAATACCTCAAGTAGACATAGAAATACCATATCTGCTCTAAACCTGGTCAGAGGAATATGCCATTTTAAAAACTAGGTAGGGGTGACTCAGTGTAGCAAGTGTGAGCTCAGTCAGTCATCCATCAGGCAAGCATGCTGTGACAGAAGGCCTTGGGTCACAGCGTAGGTTCAACCCTAGTTGCTGCTCTCTGGAAATAAGTGTTCTAGGGAGAATGGGCTAAAAATGATTCTCAACTTGCTTTCCACCTTTTCAAATGCCTATGACTCAATAGCACTGCCAGCATTCAGTAAAGCTCAATGATAAATACTGCATACGGATACTGTTTAAATGTTCAAATTATCCATGAATCCCAAGTTCAATATAAACACAGGTAAGCAAGGCCTGGCACAGTGACTGTTCCATCTCTGTGCTCAAGCTTGGCTTTTTATTATGAGGATGGTAGCAATGGACTATTTCAAGCATAGAGACTATCACTCGTCTCCATACTCGCTATCTATTGTCAAACCGTAACTTTAACCATCCATACGTTGTATTTCAAGTCTATTTTTCAAACCACAAATACATGTGAAGGCCCCTCGGGACCTCTCCCCGGTGCCATTCTCCTTCCCCCAGCTCACCGTCTTGAGGTAGGAGGGAAGATGGGCGGCTGCAGCGAAAGGGAAATGGATGACATAACGCTGGATTGGGCGGGAATGCAAAGTACGTAGGGAATATACTCAATAACATAGCAGTAATTGTATGGTATCGGATGAGTCCTAGAGTTATTGGAGTAATCACTTTGTAAGGTATAAATGTCTAAGCCTGTCTGGCCCAGTGTGGCTCAGCTGGCTGGGTGTCATCTTGCAAAGCGCAAGGGCACTGGTTTGATTCTCTGGGTTTCGGGCCCACAGTTGGGGTGTGTGCAAGAGGTGATTCATCACCGTTTCTCTCACACATTGATTTTTTTCTCCCTCCCTTTCCTGCCTCTAAAAATATATAAGTGAAATCTTTTTTAAAAAGTAAATGTCTAATCATACTATGTTTATTGAAACTAATATGTCAACAGTAATGGGAAAATTCTTTTTAAAGAAAAGGACTGGATGATATGAAAGGGTTCCTCATAACATTCTCTCTATTCATGTATGTTTGAAATTTTCCTTAAATGTTTTTCTTAAAAAAACAAAAAGAAAAAAAAAAGAAAGATGGACATCTGATTCTCAATACTTCTAGACTATACTCCTAAAGCAACACTATCCATAATGGCAGCCATTGCCACATGTGGTTATTTAAATTTAAATGCAAACTAGTTTAAATTAAACAAGATAAAAAATTCGATAATTGCATCAACCTCATTTGAAGTATTTAATAGCCGTAAGTGGCTAGTGTCCACCATACTGGACAATGCAGTAGTAAAACATTTCCATCACCACAGAGTTCTTTTGGGTCAAGAATCTAATCAAACTACATCAGGGTTATTGTGAAAATGAACTTGCATCCACTAAAATCCAATCACAGAAAAAATCTGTGTGATTGCGCAGCTTCAATCAGGACATCACTGCAGTGTAGGCAAAGAATTTAGTGGCAAAACCAATTAGCAACAACGTTCCATATGTATATTTAAAGACAAAAAAAAATCGCCACCTGAAAAATGATTCCAGTTTTAGTTTGAGACATGGAGAAGTCACACATTTCAGCTTCCAATTTGTTAAATTTTCTCCTCCTACTTCTTTTATTTTGGAATAGAAAAGCAACTATCTACTTTTTTTTTTTTTTTAACACAATTTTCTCATGGTTGGGATTAAGAAGTAAATCAAATAGCTGATGGGAGATTATCCAAGGATAGCTGGAATGAACCACTTGGGCCAAAAAAATCAAGGCACACAAATACCAAAATCCAGGAAGGCTGACTATGAAGACTGTGGTCCAAGCTTTCAACTCCATCTAATGAGAGCTTCTGTTTCCTAAGGAAGACTGAGTACATCTCTGAGTAATCCATATCTCGTGTGTGTGTGTGTGTCTCCACACATATCTGAGAATGTAAAAAGATCACAAAATAACCTTGCTTTTCAAATGAGATCATTTTGCTGTTCAAAATCATATTCTGAGCTAACAGAAAGTGACGAAATAGGCAGTATTTTTGTGTGCGTTCATCACTCTGAAATCAGGAAACAAAAGAAAACAAAAAATTCCTAATAACCATGTACATTATGTGTAAAAGAAATCAAATATGTCAAGGGAGTTAACACTCCCAAAGATATTTGTAGCTCAATTCATAAGAAACCAGTAATGCTCAACCTTCTTTTCCCCCCATGCAGGGAAAGGCATGCCCAAGCTTCTCCGCAGGAGGGCCAGTGTTGTTCGAAGATGGGGAGGGGAGAGAGGAAATTGGGAGCCTGGTTGTTCTGTTGCCTGTAAGTCAGTCCCTTTATCCAAGGCTGTTAGGAACAGGGATTTAAATAATTTATCTAAAAAGGCATTTAAAGACTGGATTTTTTAAAACAATAGTTACAGCTTAAACATTTTATTTCACCTTAAAACATGGAAACACATTCAGTCACTTTTCTTTTCTTTTTTTTTTTTTTTTTTTTTTTTTGATAAAAGCCAAGGTTATTTTCATCACAATGAATTAGAGATGTCTTTCTAGCACAAACCCTCAGGCGTCATCCATGATTTCCAGTTTGTTTCTTTCAAGCAGACCCGAAATTTAAAAGCATTTTAAGGCAAACTCGTTCAACCCTTACTTCTGTTTCCAACTTTTTCCAATTATTTTAACCATATTACATTCGCAGAAGCTTTATGTAGCAAAAGTCTCAGCTTTACTGAATCTTTCCTATCATCTAATTTAGAAGCAACTTTACTTTCACACTTGTAGTTCATAGATTATTAAATGATGCCATTATGATGATTACTGCAACTGGCATAAGGAAGTGTGGAAACAAACAACTGACCCACTAACCCTGGGTGCCTGCTTGCTGACCCAGTTAGCATGGTGGGGACAGGAATAACTGGGTGTCCTGAGACAAAATAATAGTCTACAAATCAAAGGCATTTGGAATGCTGCGGGCAGTCAGCATGTTCTGAAGAGGAATGGAGTGCACACATTAATCTGGAAGAGATTTTGAAAATGTTCCCTCTGGATTCTGATACAATTTTTCAGTTTCCTTTGGTGTGCCTTTTTTACCCCTGCTGCCATAAACCAAAAGAATATATTTTTAATGGTAGCCTAGGAAGAAAGTTGGGGTTATCTTCATAGCACTCGTCAAATTACATTCTAAAAAGGGAAGAGAGGAGGAATAAAATGACCCTCCTGTTTATGAATTCTGAACCAAGTTCCCCATGTTTACGATCTTAAGAGACAGGGGAGGGCAGGATAGTGGTGAGAAGAGCCTGACAAGACCCTCCCAATCATGCAGGTTTCTTGGCCTCCCACTTTCCTACTCAACTAAAATGTAAGCTTCTTGGCAGTATGGTCAAGGTCTTACGTATTTCCAACTTCATGGGGCACTGGACTAGAAACATGAAGGCCCTAAAATATCCTATTGGTTGAGGATGCACCATCATGAACCAGGCTGCTAGTGGTTGAGGCTCAAGGTGGGAATGGCTGACACAACTAGGTAACTCACTCCTGAGTCAGACATAGTCCAAGATTTTGAGTCTTAGTGAGAGGGAGACCCAGATACCCAAAAATAGATTTTGGTTCTCATCTGGTTTGGTAGGAGAATGAGAAGGAATATTCTTTAGACATCTTCACTCATGCATGGTGCTGGCTGGGGCTCAATGAATGAGAATAGGAAAACCCATTTAGGCATAAAAATACAAGTTCTTCAAGAAGTCATATTAGTAATATTAAGCATTAGCCCTACCTCCACAATATGCCTATGTAACTGCCTCTTACATAGTCTCTGAGACTCCTCATCACCTCAGCTTTGATTGGGTTTTATGCCACCCAGTGAAAAAGCCAGCTTGGGAAAAGCAGTTAAAAGCAGCAATTTAATTATTTCAAATTAGTCATTTCAAAGCCTAAAACCTTATTTTAATTTAATTTTCAGCTTTAAGATCATAAAAGACTTCGGAATTCTAATCTCTGAATGGGGCAAATCAAATTAACAACGACTGAAAGATCTTGTTACAGAGCTCAGAGATGTTGCTGGCCCATCCAGCAGCATCCCCCAGGGAAGAACTGATTGAGCGGTTGACTAAAGACCGAAAAGGCTTTGAAAACAAAGGTATATAATAAACAAGTAAACCGTTCCATCAGGTAGAGGTACAGTCTTAGCTCCCCCCGCCCCCACCCCTGCCACACACACACACACAAAAGAAATCAAACCAAATCTCAAAGAGTGGAGCGAAGGTGACAAAATCTGGGGAGAACTGAAGAATGAATCCGTTTGGTCATCCATTTTCTAAACCACCCCTGCCACACACACACACACAAAAGAAATCAAACCAAATCTCAAAGAGTGGAGCGAAGGTGACAAGATCTGGGGAGAACTGAAGAATGAATCCGTTTGGTCATCCAATTTCTAAATTACTATGAGAAACCTCCTCTGGGCTGGGATCATACAAAGTAAAGAGATGACTTAAACAATTTTCCTAAGAACTCTCAGACAGATACCTAAATTAACCTGGGCCCTTAACATTACGCCATATGCCCTGACCATGTGGCTCAGTTGGCTGGGCATTGACCAGCAAAGTGAAACACCACTGGTTTGATTCTTTGTCAGGGCACCTGCCTGGGTGGTGGGCTCAGTCCCTGATCAGGGAGCATATGAGAGGCAACCAATGTTTCTTTCCTTCTTTCTCCCTCCCTTCCTCTCCCTAAAAAGAAAGAAATAAAATCTTTTTAAAAATTGCTCAATATTAGTTAATTAATGTTGTTCCAATAATCATGACCTCATTTTTTCTAATCTATGCAGGCAATATAAGCTCAGACTTCCTCTGATTTTTTTAAAAAACAGTTTTAATCTTTGGCACAACTTCATAGCTCATGTATCAAAAACATATTTTCCCCAAACACTCTGTATCTAATTTCTAAAATATATAATATGTAACATTTGAAATGGGTAAGGAAAATAAGTTACAGGCACTAGGCACTCAGAAATAAGCACATCCATCCCGAGAAGAATTGTGAGAGTTCCATTTCAAGGAATCAGAAATGAAAATTACAGAAAAGTTTCAGTGATGTATTCAGCTTTTGCCTTTCCTGAGAGTCTAGGTTTTACAACAGTTTCAAGTCTGCTCTCCAATAAATATAGTAAAAACCTGAAAACAGATCAGTTTGTTCTGAGCATGTTTTTAAATGTCCAGAGTAACATGGGATGTTACCAGAGTAACATTCATGCTCCATCAATTGCATAAGGTAGGAGAGCCCCAAACTAGGAGGCAAGGTGTTTCCACCTCAGTTTCCTTAAAATACAAGGGCCTGAGGCAAGAACCATACACACATGTAGCTATTTTGGAAAGTAATCCAGAGAAATAGGAGTGGGGGCTGGGAACAGTGTAACAGGGAAGGACAGACAGCCATCTTCAGGGTACACACATGGGGCCCATTACCCCTGGGGGCTGGGGCCCAGGTGGGACCTCCAGACTGTGCCTCAAAATTGTCCAGCTTAATGACAAAACAGTGAAGCATTTATCCACCAGCTTCCATTCCCATCAGTCAATGGCTGGCCCATGCGATAACTCCCTTGGCCACCAGATATTCTATAGGTCAGGAGAGCTGAGCTGGACCCAAGTGGCTACAGCAGAGAAGCCTGAGACACAAAGCTGTTGATACACAGATACCCACCTGAAATTTGCACAGCAACAGCTGGACAAGAAAAATAGACAGAGAGGATGTGGGCTGGCCCAAGGCTCATCCAATACAAAACTTACCTAACTGGTCCAAGGGATGGCGTCTCACCCAGCCAAATGTTTATTATGGGGGATGCACAACACAGTCCCTGCCCTTAAATCCTCTTCAGTCCTTAATCTGGCACAACGCAGGCGAAGAACACATGAATGTGCTCAAGGTGAACAAGACATATTGCTCATGGTAATGAGGTTTTTTAGCATTCACAACTGTATTTGATCATTCCTCTTCGCTTAAAAAGAAACAAAGTAACTTACAGAAAGTGGAGGAGCTCCAGAATACCATATGGCTGACACATAAGTGTTGCAGGCACCACTGTGGTAGGAGAGACACCAAAACCTGAGCTGGAGAGTGGAGGCTTCAAGAAGAGAGCATGTTTGATCTGAGCCTCAAAGGTCGGCCCTGATTAGCCAAAGGGCGCGCTGTTCATTTCAGGTGTGGGGCAGGAGGGGCAAATGCTCCCCTCCCACTGGGTAGAGCAGAGAAGCAATTGTGGTTTGAGCCCGGTGTTTGGTTAAAAGCCCTTATTACTTCAGTAACTGTTTCCCTTTCATTAATGATGAATATTTCTTGCATCATTGTAAGCACTCTGTATACTAACTCATTTAATCTGGTGAATCTTTGAAGAAGGTACTGTTTTAATTTTACAGATGGAGACAGTGAGGCACACAGGGTAAGTCACTGCCTGAGACCCCCAGAGGTGGTTAAATGGCCAAGCTAATCCCCTAGGACCCTAGCTGTCTGGCTCCACATTCTTAACCAAAATGCCACATACTACAGCCGTTCAGCAGAGAGAAAACAAAGCAAGAAACAAAGGGTGCCATTCAATGCATCTGCATTTAAGGACAGGCAGGCTGAGAAAGGACTGATTTGGAAGCATCCCAAGGGAAATAATTCTGTCACACAGCTGGGTGTCCTAATGGCCTCAAAACCATTTTCAGAGAGAACAGTCCCCAAGCTGGGACCACAGGAAACAGCACAGAAAGTCTTTCTAAAGGTCACACCCCCATCACTTACTCGGTGACAAAACCACTGGATGGATGTTCATCGTGACTGAAAAATAGGAGTAATCCTACTCTCTGCCTTCAGTTCATTCAGGCTCCTAATACACACATTGTCTCTCCCTCTCATCATGCTAACATGCCCAGCTGGAATTAGAGTAGGACAAATAAGAGTAAGAAAAATCGTTACAGACAGGGAGACAATTTTTTATAGGCCCTGGCTGGTAGCACAGTGGTTAAGGCGCCGGCCTACGAACCCAAAAGTCGCAGGTTCGATTCCCCAGCCAGGGCACATAACCAGGTTGCAAACCAGGTCTCCAGTCAGGTCTGTGGCTGGAGGCAGGTGAAACGCAACCATACATTGAAAAAAAATAAAATAAAATAACGACCCTTGGTTCTGTAGTCAGTTCCCTCACTAGGAAGGTATGGCCAACTCTTACTACTCAACATATTCCCTGCTCCTCCCAGTTGGGTTTACTTCCCAATCCCAAGGCCCCTAAGCTTGTCCCAGTGACTGACAGAGCAGCTCTTTGTGAAAGGATTACTATCCATCTCCATCCTGTTAAATTTAGGAGTGACCATTTATTTTGGCTAATCAAGCTTGTGTGGCAGTGACTCATCAAAGAGCTGGGAAAGTCAGCTCAGGGGTCAGCATTCTTTTCTTCCTGCCATCACACTGGCAACGTCCAAAGAGAGAACACTCTCTCAGCCCAGGTTCCAGGGTCGATACAGCATGGAACAGATGAGGACTGCATGAGAAAATAACTTTTACATTGGAAACCACAAAACTCATGGTCACTGTGTTACTTCAGCATAATTTAACCTAACCAATACAAATGGTAGATCTGTGTGCATTTGGGTCTACATAGTCATTGTTTCTAGAGCCTCTCTCTCCCACTAACTGGTTGTGTCAGAGTAGGTTAGTAACTTCTTTCTGCCTGTTTCCTTGTTTGTATTACTTACTCCTCAGGAATTTTGTGAGGATAAACAGAGGTAATTGTCTTGACAGCAATTTAAGTAGAAATAATTAAAACTCAAGCCCTGGCCGATAGCACAGTGGATAAGGCGCCCGCCTGTGAACCCTAGGGTCGCCAGTGGATAAGGCGCCAGCCAGCCTGTGAACCCAAAGGTTGCTGGTTCAATTCCCCAGCCAGGGCACATAGCCAGGTTGCAGGCCAGGTCTCCAGCCAGGTCTGTGGCTGAAGGCAGGTGAAAGGCAACCAACCATATACTGATGTTTCTCTCTCTCCCTTCCTCTCTCTGGAAATAATAAATAAAATTTTTAAAACTCAAGATGCTGAGCTGGTTTCCTGTGCAGTTTTTTCCAACAGGTCTGAACAAATGTAACAGGCACCTCATGAGGCTGACACTAAGTATATTGGCCTGAAAACAGTATGAAAATTATGAGATAAGTGAAAGTGTTAGGTCTTAAGAGGTACCCTAGCTTAGTAACAGACTTTTCTCCCACTTTTATAGAATGCAATGGATTTTTTAAATTTAATTTTATTATTGTTGTATGCAATGGATTTTAAATTTTCTTTATGAACAATACTGATTGCTATTTGCAGTCCAATGTAGATGGAATCCTACCATACCATCCCCCCACCCCCACCCCATTCTTCAGGATTCAGTTGCTTCAGTGTCTAAGAAAAGAAGAATTTCTAGTTCTACATCTTGAGGAAGGGCTCAGTACAGAATACTGGCAGAGAAAGACCCACGCTGGGGGTGTTGTCACTGGTCCCTCCTCCTTCTCTGTGTAGTTCCTCAGTTTCCACTTCCTCTATTGTTTAAGGGCTCAATTTCACCATGAAGGAATCAACTCCCCTGATCCCTCTACTATTCTGAACTCAGATTTTCAGTGTCTTCCATCAACCAATTCCTAGAATCTGAGATATCCTAAACTGAAGGACAGACATAGATAGAATATAAAACATGTAGAGCCGTGTGGTAAATATGCAAGTCTTAAAGAATGAACCACATGATCCGGGCTCTTCCCACAGCCCAGCCTCACTTCTGTCCACTCTCTGAATGCTGACGTCACAGGTCCGTTGCATTTCATTAAGAGGCTCTGCCTCCCTTCCAGAGCTGTGCACATGCTGTGCTCTTGGCTCAGAACACTTTTCCACCTCACTTTCCTTGTTAAGTTCTACCGCTCACTCACCCATCAGATATTTGACGATAGCATCTCAAACACTCAACATCACAACCTTCGCACCTGCACAGAGAAAGAGCACAAGCTATAGCTGATAAAATAGATAGAGTAGGAAGCCAAGAATAATTATTGATGTGTTCGGCTACTGAGGGTTATTTTGTTCTGCAATTTCTAACCTACCTATGTTATTGTGATTATCCTTCTATAAGAAAAAAATTAATAAGTAAGAAAAACATAAACTCTCCCCTAAGGAATGTTAGTTACTTAATTAAAAAACAAGCAGATACATTTTATGTTAATGTATCTTTACCACAGTTTTTCAAGTGCAAAACAAGCAGAAACAAAGCTCCCACTTACTTAGGTACAAAGATGTTCTTTTGAGGGTGTGAGCCTTCCCTGCTGCTCTACCCCAGCCACTCCCTCCATCAATACATCATATCCTGACTGTCCCGTGGGTCAGAGCTCAGCAGGTGGACAGAATGGGTCCACACAATTCTACTTCCTGTGTCCTTTGACTTGAGCAAGGCACTCACATTCATCAGCACATATTCCAAAACCAGGTGGCTCAAAGCTCTGGTCATATCAGGAAACAGTCTGATTTCCACCACAGGCCAGGTCTGAGGTGATCGCGAATTTGACGTTAGACCTCCCCCTCCCATCGCACCCCCCAGCAAAGTCCTTTTGGAAGTCTGGCGGTATCACCATAGCCCAAGTATTGTTTCTATGGTCCACAGTGGCTGCATTGATGGGCTGCCAGACGGCCTGAGTGGGTCAGGAGGAGTATTGTTTAGTCGGAAAGGAGTTTGCGGTCAATCTGAATTTTAAAAGGGGGGTGCGGGGTATGAATTACATGGTCGGGTAGGTCTCCTTGAGGAGAAGGATAAAAATAACAGATCTGCTGGGTCTTTGTTTAATAGTGGTTCAGCTTCTCCTACCACCACTGACAGGTCTTGCTAAGGCTACAAGAAACAGTTCCCAATAAATGATAAAAACCTAAGAGCAGCCCCTACCCCTGCCCCAGTCCCAACCAGGTTTCAGGTCCTATAACAAGAAACACAGGCACAGAAAGCTCTCATTGTAGCCTGCTCCACGGGGAGTGGAAGCCTTAAGATCATTATCGGCAGCGGCATCTCCAGTGGGTAGAAACACTGGGCCTTTTTTGGCAATCAGTCAAAGTAGGCCATCCAAACCATTCGTCTCTTTGTCTGGACACAGACATGGGATAGCCTCTTCGAAAGCACTAAGCATCTGTTTCCTTCCCAAATAGACAGTACCCACACAGGCAAACAGTTTGGCTTCTAAGTAGCAGTGTATTCGAGATGGTTTACACTTGTTGCTGCAAACCTCAAGAGGTTCATTGGAATACACTAACAAGCTAAGAGATTTTATATCAGGCTGGTGGGATATGTCATTTTGTTCTTTTAAGCAATTCCTGAAGTCTATTTTTTTCATTGCAATGTAGACACATCATTTTTAAAGAGCATATTTTAAAAGATAAACAACATCTACAGTGTTCAAAAGATTTAAAGAGGAGGGATTACTGCATCTCAAACACTTCTTGGATTCTTCAATAACTGCTTATAGAGCCTTAATGCATATCATTTATGTTGCTGGTGAAAGAGTTTTAATTTTATAAACCTCTCCCTGGATGACAGCCCTTTCATCACTGGATAGCCGTTCCCTGGACTTTTTTCAGCTCCAATAATCTTTCTCCAGATACAACAGCCACAGCCCTCCATGGGAGGTGACATCCTCAAGTCTAGAAATGGCACTTTTTACAAGAGCAAATAACATTTCAGTGTCAACCCCCTCCTTCCCTCCTGCTGAAGACAAACCACATCTTCACGAACTGTACGTAACGCTCTTCACGCAGATAAGATCCTTCACCTACACCACCACTGTTGACTCCTCAACAGGTACGTAGTTCCCTTCTCCCTAAAAGGACTTACATATTCCACTGAAGGGTGCCACTTTAATATCCACAGACACTAAACATCTCAGAAAATAAAAAGCTCCAGGTAAGAAGGAAATTTCTCTCTTGTCCTTTTGTAAGAGAGCAGCTAGAAGCCTCAGAATGTAGGGGATGGGATTCAGTGGAGCACAGCCATTTTCCTGAGAGATTCCTCATTTCTTAGTTACGTAAATATATGGCTTCCCAGGGCCAAGGGGGTGGGGCTTTGACCTTAGAATGGTGACAAAAGAGCTCACAGGGCCTGTGCCAGATTTGGAGGGAGGGCAGGGTAGGGGGGCTAGACAGGACCATCACAGGCCATTAGAATTTAAACTAAAAGTAACAGCCACTTTGGAGGCAGAGCCATGCAGTTTGAAAGGAGGTAGAGGGAGCCATGAGGCCTAGGCTAGAGAGAAAGCAGGCATGCTGCTGCCACGTCACCAAGGACTCCGCCCTTTGCAGTCCTGGACTCCAGCTGGACTTCAGGAACTCAGAACATGCAGAGGACATTCTTAGGGCTTGTGCCTTCCTGGACTTCACCATGATCCACTGTAACGCAGCACATGCTTTCCTGGACTGTTATACAGAAGCTAATGACATCCTGGCCTAGTATATGGAGGCTGGTGACACTGTACCCCAGCTCCTGAAGGAGAGAGCTGACAGAGAAGGACTGGGGCACTTCTGAGGGCTCTGAGCTAAGGTGCTCACAGCCCCTCCAGGTTGGAACATTGTGAATAAAGACCTGCTTTCCTCAACACTAATTGTTGAATCTTACACCAAGGCACCACATGAACAGACCCCATTTCGCACTGTAACACACTAATATGTCCGTCCGCAGCACCCAGCACATGGAAGGTGCTCAATAAGTAGTGTTAAATGAGCAAATGAATGAACTTGGTTTTCCATTTCTTTTTGCTCACAGATACAAAAACAATTAAACATGTTTCTTGAAGGGTATCATAGGGAATGTCCACCAGTGGGAAAGTGTAAACACGAACATTCTGCTAGGAATAAACATTTCTGTACAAGGGAGGAAACGGAACCAAAGGACCTCTAATCTAAAGTTCCTATCAACTCACAGAGTCTATAACTGGATGAACACCACCCCTTTAGAGTCAGTGGATCAGAGTGGATCAGCTATAAAGTCTGATTCCCAAGGAGAATCAATTACCATGCTCTGTTTAAAATAAAAATAACTGCCCTGGGACTTGGATGCAAAAATATTAACTCAACTAAAACGTGGGCATATCCCTAGAGGAGAAATGCTCTTACTAACTATCAGTTATACTCTAGAAACCACAGATGTGCTTCAGGGTCTTCTCGGAGCCAATCTCCAAAACTATCTGGGAAAATGAAGCAGCTAGGGGATAAGATTAAAATGAAATAAACAGTATCACACTCGAAACTGGAGTTTTTGTTTTCTAGCCAACAAAATATCCACTTAAGGAGCATCTGGCCCTGGCTGATATGGCTCAGTGGATTGAACACCAGCCTGCAAACCCAAGTGTCACTGGTTCAATTCCCAGCCAGGACACATACCCAGGTTGCAAGCCAGGTCCCCAGCTGGAGGCAGGTGAAAGGTAACCATACATTGATGTTTCTCTCCCTATCTTCCTCCCTCCCTTCCCCTCTCTCTAAAAATAATGAATAAAACCTTAAAAAAAAAAGAGGAAGAAACATCTGAATTTATCCTTGAGATCGAAAAGTTTATAGCTGAATATATAGTCATTTCCCCCTTATCTGGGGGGGGGGGGGTTGCACTCCAAGACCTCCAGTGACCCAGTGCCTGCCCGAAATTGCAACTAGTACGTTCATACCTATAGTAAAGTTTAATTTGTAATAGGCACAGTAAGAGATTAACAATAATAATGACACAGAATTATAATAATATACTGCAATAAAAGCTCTATAAATGTGATCTCTCAGCAAGAATTTCTTTTTCCTTCACAATTTCATGGATAGATTTGTTCTTACAGTAGATCTTAGCAACATCAGCCTAAGGTTTTTTTCTTTTCCCTATGAAAATCTTTTACCCTTTCACTTAAAGGAAGCACTTGACCACTTCTCTCTGGCATATGTGAATTGCTAGCATCACTACTCGTGGGGTTTGGAGCCATTATTAAGTAAAATAAGGGTGACATGAACACAAGCACTGTGGTACAATGTCAGTCTGATAACCCAGATTACTAATAAGTGACTAAGGGGAAGGAACATATCCAGTGAGAATGAATGGGACACAGTGGGGCAGAGGGATGATTCACATCCCTGGGTGGGGCTGAACAAATGGCTTTTCATCATGCTGTTCAGAATGGTGGGCAATTTGAAACTTATGAATTGCTTAGGTCTGGAATTTCCCACTTAATATTGTTGGACTGAGGTTTACCACGGGTAACTGAAACCTCGAAAACCTAAACTCTGGATAAGGGGGTACTATTGTAACCACTTCAAAAGATAGAAATTAGTGCATTTGACATATAAAGGCTTTTGCCTAGTAAAATGTCAGGTTTACCCAGAATATCACACTAAGATGTTCAAATTCACGAATGTCTAAAATTAGGTCTGGCTGAGTAAGTAGCTCCGTTGGTTAGAGTATCCTCCCCATACACTCAGATCGCAGGTCTGATCTCAGTCAGGGCAAATACAAGAAGCAACCAATGTTTCTCTCTTTCCCTTTCTCTAAAATCAATAAATTAAAAAAAAAATTTTTAAAGAATGTCTATAATTGGGGGCAAATTATTCTGATGATCTTTCCCTCAATCTGGATGGAGGAGGAAGTTTGAAGGGCAAGAAGAAATACTCATGTTTTTGTAAACAATTTTTTTTTTTTTGTAAAAAATCTAATTCTAAAGATGTGACTAGAGAAACTCTTTCACACGGAGGTCAACTTTGGAAGTGATTCTTTTCTCTTACACTCATCTGTTCTAATCGTAGAATAGATAAGGGAACAGAAGGGGCAGAAATTCTAACAAGAAGGATGCAGTGTAGACCTCATGAAGCTATGTTTAGAGACCAAATGCAGACACCACATTTAAGACATTTACAGAGTGAACAACAAAGTGAAACAGCTCAACAATTCCTTGGAAATATCTGAAAAGACTTTAACTTTGTAGTCAACTCCTGATCACCCACACCACAACACAAATAAATGAGTCTTCTGTTTTTAAGCTGTAAGTAATTTAATCTTAATTCCAGTGACAATGAGGAATGTGCAGAGAAAGCAGTTACCTCTTTTGTGCACACACTTTTAAATATCTCTATTATTTGAGTGAGTGCGGTCTTACACAAGAATGCTTCAGGATTAAGCTCACATCTGGTTGGCAGACCTGGTGTTGGATATGATTATGGCCACACAACTAAATCTTAAATCCACATACTATTCCTATTTCACTGACATATATAAACTAACTAATTGAGAGAAAATGTGCAGCAAATTATTTCTTCCAATTCCCCATGCCTCAAGAATGCACCAGCAATAGGTATTACTGAAAAGACCCCCCTCTCCAACCCTGGCACATAGCATTTGCATTCCTAGATGCTCTCCCATTATCTCAAGTAGATCTTGCTGTTTTAGTTATCCGAATCTGTGCCTTGGACATAGTAAATATAGTGGGGGAGGGAGTAATTTAACCAGACAAACATGACCTCTCTGGACCTCAATTTTCACACACATACTACCCCAGAGACTCCAAGTTCTCTCAATAACAGCAATCTCTGACCACTAATTATGAAAAGCACAATTTGTGTGCAAGTGGAGATCTGATTTCTTAAGAGTATGTCATTAACTATTAGAATTTAAAGTGCCTGAGCAACCCACAGTTACACTTCAATATGACCACTGAACACTTTCTGACCACGGAGGACGTCCCTGAAAACACCTCAGGAACTGAATCACCAAACTGAGTTGGAACATGCAGAGGAATCCCGAGAACTTCCCGGGGCCGGCGGGGTTGGGGGGGGGGGGGGGGGGGGGGGGGGGGGGGGGGAGTGAGTGTCTGGACAGGAATTAGGAGGCCGAGCCAGGAGTCGGAGCGCACAGCTTGCATTTCTGTAGTTTCAGAGCTTCCAGTATCTCCGAAGGACTTTTGTCTATATCTACAAAATTTCTCAAGCCATCACCTGCAGCTACATTGTTACCGGTAAGAGAAGAAAAGGGATAAACCTCACTCGAAGCGCCCCCAAAGCCGGTGGGGCGAAAGTGGACTTTGAACATCGACAAAGACACGGGGAAAAAGAAAGAAAGAGGACTCCGCCTTTCCCACCCTGTTCCACTCTTTTCACCAAAAAGGAAAGGCCGCCTCGGCCCCCTCCCTCTGCCTTTCAACTTGGGATGCAGAGCGCAGACCGAATCCACACCCTCCAAGTCCCGCTGGTCCTAGTCGCGCATCCCAGGAGGCGCAGCCCCTGCCCCGCCCGCGAACGGGGGGCTTGGAGCATCCCCCTCCTTCCTCCTACGCCCAGGGCAGAGGAGCACCGTCTTCTCCCGGCACCCTCCCTCCCTTCCTCTTCCTCGCGTCCCCCCACCCCGCCTCCCCCAGCCATCCATACAGGATATTTTAATGTCTCCGCCAACCCTGACAAGGGGGCCTTTTGAAAACTTTGTGTGTGTATGTAGGGCTTTTGTCCACATCCTGGGCAGGGCCCAGTCACCCGGGCGGACGCCTAGGGGTGTCCGGGATCTCACAATGCACTGGGGAAACCACCACGGAAATGCCACCCCTTTATTTTTGATCCGCTTCTACAACCTAACGGCACGCTTCGGCTAACAATTCCCATGCCCTGTCGACCCTCCGTGTGGGGAGCCGGGAGGAAACCCTCTCACCCGGCACCTTCCTTGACTGTCACGAGGAAAAAGGTGTGCGCGCGGAGAGTGAAGCAGCCGAGAAACACCTTGGCTGAAAGAATCTTTTTAAATGGAAAACAGAAGCCAGGTCCTTTCTCTCCCACATCCCGAGAATCGGGGCGCAACGAGGCGATCCACTGTTGCCTCACTTAGTAGCTGAGCCTCGGGATTCCTCGCCCTCCCCTCAGCCTCAGATGCGCGCCCAAATTCATGCACACACCCAGAGCCACGGCCGCCACCGCCCGGAGCCCCGGCCCCGCTCCCCATGCACCCGCCGGCACCCTCCCGAAAACGGGGTGGTCCCAGTGCCGAAGGATCGCCAGCTAGGGAAAGGAGGCCCCGGCACTCACAGACGGTCTTCCCACGGCCACGGCCATCGCGGCTGCGTCTCCGGCTCCGGCTGCGCCCAGGTGCTCTCCGCCAACACTGACTGCTGCTCCGGCCCCGGCTCGCCTCCCCCGCGCCTCCCTCGCGGCTGCGCTCTGCTAGCGCCCGGATCCCGCGCGCCGTCAGCGGCATCTGCTCCCCCCACGCCACCGCCCCTCCTGCTTTATTAGAGCAACATGGCCACCCGCCTGGAAGGGACCATTTGCTTCCCCAGAAAGGGGTGTAGGCCTGCGCGCCCAGGCTGAGCCGGTTGGAGGGAGAATGGTGGGCGGGCCTGCCGCCGGGGTCCCCTGGCTCCAACGGCAAAGCTTGCCCTCCCTGAACGAAACTGTGGGCCCGGAAGAGACTCGCTCCGTGCCACCGAAAGGCCCCCAGCCAGTGCGCTAGCCGCCACCCCCTGCGCCACCTCGAGCCGGAGTCCTAGTAAAAACCTGGGCGCGGAGGTCCCAGCCCCGGGTCCCGCCACGCGCTGCGCGGAGCGGACTACTGGAGCGGTGCGGAGACGGGGAAGGGATGCGGGGCAAGACAGGTCCGCCGGGAAAAGTTAGCCCGGGGCAAGCACGCCCCACCCGGAGGAACCGGCTTGGAAGGGTGCGCTGGCCACCAGGGCGATCGGTGGGCCGCCGAGGTGGGGCTGGGCAGACCCGCACAAAGGAAGAGTTGCTCCTACAGAAGTCTGTATTTTAAAAGGAGATACTTAAAAACAGGTGGCCGGAAGCTGTCGCTTAAAACGTTCGGCCAGGTAGGGACTACGGTGGAGAGGAAGAGGCGTAGTAGTTGCTGATGTGGACGACCAGCCACCGCGGAATCGAGAGGAACAGGAGGACTTCCCCGCGGGGGAATGAGCGCAGCCGTGGGCTGCCCCGGGGTCTAGGGGCCGAGGCCTCCCGGTGTAACGGGAGCCTGCCGGTCGCACGTGTGGGCTCAGCCGACTTTATTTGCGAGCTGGAAACAGCGACCGGTGGCTCGCGCGGGGATTGCGGCCGGGGGGCTCGGCGGCTTCGGGCAGGTGGGGTTGGGAAGCTTCTCCGCCGGAGGGAAGGGTTTTTCCAACAACGGTTGGGGCGTTCCTGTGTGGCAGTGCGCGACGCAGAATGGCAGAGTCCCGTTGCGCGCGGGTGGCGCGGCGCCCAGGCGAAGACCTGACAGGGAGGAGGTGCTGTAGATTCCTGCAGCTCCCGGCAGGGCAACCAGGTGATTGAGAATGACCACGCGTCCGGGAAGGGGAACTCGTTGGATTGTAGCGCAGGGGTTAAGGGGAGGCGGTGAAGGGCTGTGATCAGCCCACGGGATTGCACCCTCAGGGAAAACCAGGGCCTATTGAATTAGGTCAAAGACAAACCGCCTCTTTAGACTAGGGCGCCTCTGAGTCTGACCTGAGACTTTCAGCAACCTGGTTTCTAGGGAGCCTTGCGTCTGCCCTTCCTGCCATCTCCGGCCCGGGAAAACACAGGCTTCGAAAGCGCCGCCCCTCCTTGGGCTGAGCGTGAGTGGTTTCCGGGCGGGGGTCCAACTGCCGTGAGGCACAAGCTGGATTGCCCTAGAGGGGTCGAAGGGTTCCGGCCACCCAGGCGGAATTCCACCGGCAGGATGGAGGTGGAATGAGTAGGACGGACTCCCAGTTGAAAGAACGATAAGAGACTCGGAATGGCGACCTTTTCAGTCTGTGGGCAGGCCCAGACTTGCAGACACTAATTAACCTCTTCAGTTTTGAGCAATTTTTTCCCCCTACATCTTAAAATCTTTTGAAGACATGCTGCCATTTTACGCGAAGCATTACAGCAAGCTCTCAGCAAGTGCTGGATTAAGATTACCACGTGGATGAGTGCAATGCAGAAGGAGGCAGAAGAGAAACACTCCCATCTCCTGCTCTCTGTACACAAACAGCGAGGTCTCTGCTAAACCCTGTGAAAAGACAGCTCCACAGGCTGGGGCCAGATGGAAGGACAATTGCAAACCAACTCTCCATTTTGTGTTATGTTGACTAGACCAGACTGCAGGATTTAATCAATTTAAGAAAATAATAACTTGCTCAAGGTCACCCAGCTAATAATGTGATTGGCCAGGGGTTTGGAGTACTTGTCGTTCTGACCACTAAAGGCCAACATTCTTTTTCATTTAAGATTTTGAAAATTTATTTTTAAAGAGAGGGAGCGAGAAGAGAAACATCGATGTGCAACAGTAACTTCAAGCACTTGCCTCTCCCATATCCCCAACCCGGGGCCAGGCGGAAACCCATGAGTGTACCTTGACCTGTAATAGAACCAGCAGCCTCCCTTCTGCAGGCCTGCTCTCAAGGGAATAGATTACCTTTTTAACTCTGCTCAGCACTATATGAGGAACTAACATTTTTTTTTAATGAAGATGTTTCTTTAACTTTCATCAGAGCAGTCTGCTCGGAGATCTTTAACCAATGTTGAGAAATAATCCAAATCCTAGAAAAGATATAGTATGAGGTAGGGAACTTTAAAGCACAGTTAAAAGAGAGAGAGAGAAAAAAAGCTGTTCACTTTCCCCGGAAAGGCTTCACTAAGGAGGTGGGATAGGGAGGAGAGCAAGGAGTACATTCCAAGCAAGGGAACATGTAGAATGAACAAAGACAGAGTGGGTTCCAAGAAGAATAGGTTTTCTATTATAAAATGGGGTAGTAACGTGAATCTTGAGGAACAACATGTTTGCCTAATCCAGTCTTCATCTTCCTTTCCTCCCCCAGGAGCTTGAACTCAAAGGGCTCTCTCCCCCTTAGCTTCCATTTGATTTCAGGCAATGGTGAGCAACCCCAGGACAACAAAGAAAGGAGTGTTGGTATTTATTCCCCCAGGCTCCCTTGCTATGGCACCATTGCAGGCTGGCTGCATTCCTCAACCAAAGGTCACAGTTCTTCCTTAGGATAATCCAGGGTAAACTCCTTGTGGTTTCTCTACATTTCTCCCACACCCTTGCACATAGTCTTTTTATTAAATTGTACTCAAATTATCCATTAAGAATTTACCATCTCAACTCTGTTAGGACCTTAACAGGTTCAGTCTTTCACAGAGTTGTTTTGCTCAGAGTTAATTGAGAAAACACAGGTATGCTATTATGATTGTCCAAATTTAGAAACTTTTAAGATTGAAAAAGGAGGGTTGGCACATTAAGAATAGGCAAAAACGTGGGGAGGGGGACAGAGGAGCAAAAAGGGGATGGATGTAATACAACAACAATAAAATTTAAAAAAGAATAGGCAAAAACTAGGACAGATGGTCACCTCAGTTATTATTACAAGACAGGCAATTGAGAGGTGATCATACTAATTACATCTTTTACTAGGCTTTGAGTGTCTCAAGATGAGAGTGTTCATGTGTGTTTCAGCCTACAGCACAGTCACAAACTCAATGAGTGCATTGGAATAAAAATGAGGTGAGGGACTAAGCTAGAAAAACCTTTATGGTCATTCTAAAGATTTATAGCTTTATTCTGTGGGAAATGAAGAGCCAAATGGGTTAAGTATAGCAGTGACATATTTGCAGTTTAGAAAAGATCTCGTGAATTTTTGACATTGTAAGTAATACAGGCTCTAGTCCCTTTTTAATGAAACCTCAAATGTTCCTAAGAATGTGTCTACCTTGGTGGAAAGTTAAATGTCTTTACAAATGAGGTTCTGAAAGTTACTTTTCATCAAATTTGTCCTTTTACCACCAAAATACATCCAAGAGAGCATGTGATCTAAACTTGTCCAATCAGACACTGTTAATTTCAGTTTGCACCTAGAATCAAGATATACAAAACCAGTACAAATTATTTATGCATTCCATAATTTATTTTTATTTTTTTAGCTTAAATTATCTAGGATTTGTTTCTGGGGTTTGCACAGAACCAGATATAACACAAGATCATCTTGACACCAATAAAAATAAGGAATTGGAAAGGAATGCTTTAAGAGACGGAAGAAGTTACAAGTTATTGCCACTTTCATTTTAGGAAGTATAAACAACAGCAAATCCTGAAGCCCTTCTACAATACTATATATGTGAAAATGTTCCAATACTTTAAAACCTCTAAATTGGATAGGGAAAAGTAAAATTATTGCTGTTTGCAGATGACATGAACTTGTGTATTTAAAATAAATAAATAAATAAACAGCCCTGGCTGGTGGCACAGTGGATAGGCACCAGCCTGTAAACCCAAAGGTCACTGGTTCGATTCCCAGCCAGGGCACATAACCAGGTTGCAAGCCAGGTCTCCAGCCAGGTCTGTAGCTGGAGGCAAGTGAAAGAACCATACACTGATGTTTCTCTCCCTCTTTGCCTCTCTCCCTCCCCCTCTCTAAAAATAATAAATAAAATTAAACGCACACACACACACAAATCCATTAAAGAATTATTAGAAGGAATAAAGGAGCTCAACAAGTTTGTATTGATACAGATCAATGTACAAAAATCTGTTGTATTTCTACACAATTGCAATAAATAGTCCAAAAATGAAATAAAGAAAACAATTTTATTTAGGATAGCATCATAAAAAAATAAAATACTAGGGAATAAATGTAACAAAAGAAGTGTAAAACTTGTACTCAAAAATATTGTTGAAAGAAAATTTAAAACCTAAATGGAAAAACATTTCATGTTCATAAATTGGAAAACTGTATTGTTAAGATGGAAATTCTCAAATTGATTTAAAGATTCATCACAATCCCTATTAGAATCTTAGCTGGCTCAATTGTAAAAATTGACTATTTGATTCTAAAATGTATATAGAAATCCAGAAGCCCAGAATAGCCAACATTTGAAGGATTCACACTTATAGGTTTCAAATTTTAGTACAAAGCAACAGTAAACAAGACAGTATGGTACTGATATAAGGACAGACATAAAGATTAATGGAATAGAATTGCTAGACCAGAAATAAACCCAGGTGTCAATGGTCAACTAATTCTGACAAGGCCATTCAATGGAGAAATAATAATCCTTTCAACAAATGGTGCTAGGAAAACTATACAAGCAGCTGCAATAGAACAAATTCAGACCCTTATACCATGTATAATAATTATTCTAAAATGTATCAAAGACCTAAATGTAATAGCTAAAGCTATAAAACTCTTAGAAGAAAATATATAGGTAAGTTTTCATGATGTTAGATTGGCAATGAATTCTTAGATATGACATCAAAAGCACAAGTAACAGAAGAAAAAAATAGATAAATTAGGCCTCATCAAAATTAAAAAGTCTTATGCTTCAAAGGACACTATCAATAAAGTAAAATAACAATACACAATAGGAAATATTTACAAATTATATATCTGATAAAGGACTTGTATTTAGAAGATATAAAGAACCCTTATAACTCATAATATAAAACACTCTGATTTTAGTTAAAAAATGTGAAGAAACATTTCTCCAAAGAAGATATACAAATGACAATATATATGAAAGGATTCCTGATACCATTAGTGAGAAACCCCTTTATACCCTCTCAGATGGCTGTAATTTTTTAAAAACAGGTAAGTGTCACTGAGAATGTGGAGAAATTAGATCCCTCACACACTCTTGGTGAGGATCAAATAGTACAATCAATTTAGAAAACAGTTTGGCAATTCCTCAAATGGTGAAACATAGAGTTACCATAATGCTCCACAGTGTCACTACTTCTAGGTATATACCCAAGAGAAGTGAAAACGTATGTTCATACAAAAACTTACACAGGAATATTCAGTAGCTAAAATGTGAAAACAATCCCAATGTCCATCAACTGATGAATAAACAAATGTGGCATATCCACTTAATGGAGTATTATTTGACATGAAAAGGAGTTAAGTACTGATTAATGGTACAATGTAAATAAATCTTTTAAACTTTATGCTATGTGAAAGAAGCCAGTCACAAAAAGGCGACTTATGTAATTTTATTTTATGTCTAGAATAAGCACATCTATAGAGACAGGCAGTACATTAGCAGTTGCTCAATACTCAAGGGGAGAATAGCTGAGGAGTAGTAGTATAGGATTTATTTTTCAGATGATAAAAATGTTCTAAAATTTATTGTGATATATAGGGGTCTAGTTGTTCTGCTGTCCACTAGAATTATATATACTTGGTTTTTAAATGTTTAGTCATTCTCATAGTTTTGCAGTAGTACCTAATGTGATTTTAACTTTCATTTCTCCAATAACTAATGATGTTGAGCATCTTTTCATGTGCCTATTTACCCACCATATACATCCTTTGGTAATATGTCTTTTGCCTGTTTTTAATTGGACTATTTTCTTATTCTTGTAGATGATGAATATAGTAATTTGTCAGATACATGTTTTAAAGTATTTTCTCTCTAAGGCTTGCCATTTTATTTCCTTAATAAAGTTTTTAAAAGAGCAGAGACTTAAACTTGATAAAATGTAATTTAGAATTTTTTCTTTAATGGATTGTGCTTGTGGTGTCTATTTTTAAAAATCTGTGCCAATTTCTTTTTCTCTTAGAAGTTTTTACAGTTTTTACATTTAGGCATACAATCTCTCAAGTTAATTTTTGTGTATCTGAGATAAAAAATTATCTTAGCTTTCTCACATATACAATTTTTCCAGCATTACGTGTTGAAAGAGGCTAACCTTTCTCCCCTGAATTGCCTTTGAACCTTATTCAAAATCAATTGAACTGTATGTGCCTGTCAATTTCTGAACTCTCTTCTATTTCAATATTGATTAACATGTCTATTCTTTTCCCAGTACCACACTGCCTTGCTTCTTGTAGCATTGTAGTAAGTCTTGAAATACAAGGAAATCAATTCTCCTACTTTGTTTTTCAAAATTATTTTGGCTAATCTAGTTCCTTTGTCTTTTTATGTAAATTTTATGATAAGTTGCAAAAGTCTACCAAAAAATGGTGGAATTTAATTGGGATCACATTAACTCTATAGAATTACTGGGGAGAATTAACAACTTAACAATCCATAAACTTGGTATATTATTCCATTTATTTTTACTGCTTTCTTTCTTTAATACTTTGGACATTTCAGCATACAGATTTTGCATGCATATTTTTGTGTGTTTTTTTTCTTTTTTATTTCTTTTTTAATTTTTTTTAATTTTTTTAAATTTTATTGTTGTTGTATTACATCCATCCCCTTTTTATGTTTTTCTTCTTAACGAGATATAATTCATATAACATATAATTCTCCTATTTAAAATACAAGTCAGTGATTTTTTAATATAATCACTGGTTCCATTCTCATAATGTCCTCCCTTTGTTCCTTTAGCTCTAGAAGTGATGATGATTTCTTAATGTTACTAGTCTTTGGGTGCCTTGCCATCTCATAGGTTCTTCTCACTAGGCCTATTTTAGTGCTTCTCCAGTCTTAGTACATATGAATCACTTAGGAATTCTGTTGAAAATGCAGGTTCTAAATCAGGAGGTCTGGGGATGGAGAGTGTCCATGTCCATCAAACTCTCAGGTGATACTGACACTGTTGTCTGGTGATCATAGCGAACTAGCCAGGGTTTACAGCTCTAAAGTACGCCCTTTATTTAAGTTTCTTTGCCTAAAGCATCTGCAGTAAATTCTTTTATCCACTGAAACGTAAACAGATATAGATGAAAGCAAAAGAAATCTATTGAAATTGCCATCATGAGCTCAATCTTTTTTCCTATTGGTAAAACTTTTCTTAAGTTTATTCTAGAAACTGTTAAATTTACCAATAATTCTCAAGCTCCCTTGTTTCCACTATTTCTTTTTAAAGATTTTATTTCTTATTTCCAGAGAGAGAGGAAGGGGAAGGGCAGAGAGGGAGAGAAACATCAACGTATGGTTGCTTTTCACCTGCTTCCAGTCATGGACCTGGCTGGAGACCTGGCTTGCAACCTGGTTATGTGCCCTGGCTGGGGAATCGAATCAGCGACCTTATCCACTGTGCTACCAGCCAGGGCTCCACTATTTTTTATTCCCTTTGTAAATCAGAATAGTGTTTGCCCCTTTCCAATAGTTGGTTTTTTTGTTTTTGTTTTTGGTATATTTTTCCCTGGCTTTCTCAAACCAACTAATATTGATTCTATAATCATTTGAGCAAAGTCTTTCATGGTTAATTCATTTAGGCCTGGAAAAGCTAACTCACTCAAAGCAATGGGCCTCAGATCATGTGGCTCAGTTAGTTGGGTATTGTCCAGCAAAGCGAAAGGTTGCTGCTTGGATTCTTGGTCAGGGTACATGCCTCAGTTGCAGGTTCTATCCCTGGTGGGGGTTGGCGAGCCTACGGAAGGCAGCCAATTGATGTTTTCTTTCACATCAATGTTTCTCTCCTTTCCTTACCCTCTCTAAAATTAAAAAGAAGAAGAAGAAAGAAAAATTAATTGCTCACTTACTACAATGGATTTCAATGGCCTTTTTTGGTACTCATGTTTAAAATGTAGTTTATATATAAATCTATTATTTTGGCAATAGCCTTTTAATCATATTTATTCTACCTTTTCAAAAAGATTTTACTTATTATTTTCTACCTTTTTTCATTTAAAAAATAATTCTCTTTCAAAGAGGAGGCAAAATAAAAATTGAACTTTCTTTTCTTTCTTTTTTTTCCCTTCCTTCCTTCCTTCTTCTTTTCCTTATTTTAAAACATGATATCAGTGTTAAGCAGTGGCTTTCATCCTTTCTTGTTCACCTTCTTATAGCAAGTATTATTTGAAAAACAAAAATCAAATTTTGAAAATTTCTTGGTATTCTTTTTCAAAGCAAGAATTATCTAGGCCTACAAGAAATGATCAGTTCTTTTGGGCTTTGGCTATTCTTTAATACACACTCTTTTAAAATCTAATCTTGTTAACCAGCATCCTGCGAAATAACATGTTCCTCGGAATATGATGACTTGCCCTACAGGTCACTCTCCTTGGCAGCCAGACCTGAAGTGGGGTCAGTTCCCCTGGCTCCAGCACCTGTAATTCTCCAATGATTCATTTTTCCCTATGGCCAGCATTATGGTGTCAGTATTATTCCTTTGTGTAAGCCTAGAACATTTGTGTAGTTGAAGTCCTCTATCTCCATTTATGTAGTTAAGTCCCCCTAGATATTTCCACAGATCTAGAAGAGAATGATACGTACATACGTACCTGTATATTCTGACAGCAATATAACTTGTACATTCTCATCTTTTGTCTCAACCTGTTCGCTATCCAGCATTCTACCATCATCAACTTCCACCGTTCTAGTACGTGGGGTTACTCTGCAACTCATCTTCTTTCTTAAAGACTTATTCCTTTTGAAAGAGGTAAAACATCTTTTATTTGTCATCAGTCCTTTGCTACCTTATCTACGAATAGTTATTGGATTTTTCCAATTTTTCGAGTTCAATTTGCTTTGCCATTAATCTTCCTTTCCCAACTGAAGATCTCAAAAGTCACTAGCACTATATTTCAAGTGTGTTCGCTTTCATTTAATTCCACCTGGATCAACAGAAGTGGATACTGGTTGGTTGGCATGATAAATTTTGGAAGAGGGCAGAATTGGCCATGACAAGGCTGCCTCCTAACTCATTTACAGTGAAAACCCGGGCTTGGAAGTCAGAACCACTGGGTGCACTTCCCTACACTGCCAAATGGGAGTCAGGAGCATTGGGCGCCAAATACCATATGTTTTAGTTTTTAAACTTGCTATGTCCGTTTGGATATAGGCTACATTGCTATCAAAGAGAGACCCCAAAATTTAGTGGCCCAAGAAAGATAGATGTTTATATATCTCTCATGAAATGGTCCTGGAGGTGGTGAGCAGTCCAGAGAGGCCTGGCAGCTAAGTTTGTGATTATCCAGCAACATGCCTTGTTGCTGCCTTGTTGCTCCATCAACTCCTGCTTGTTCCCTCACCTACTGTGACCGCAGCTGGCTCACCAACACCATATCCGTAGCCCATGGGAAGGGTGAAGCAGAGGACGCAGTAAAGCAATTTCCTTTTAAGGGAGTGATGTGGGAATAGTACATATCACCTTTGCTCACAATCCACTGCAAAAACTCAGTCAAATGAACATGCTTAGCTGTAGGGGAAACTAGGATGTAATCTCTCTCTTTTTTTTCCTGAGCAAAATACCATTTATTATAAAGTATACAAAATCGAAACTCAAACAACTACTGCTTATCAGATCCATGGACATTATTAAAATAATACTATATAATTAGATTTCTTTCAATCTGAGTTAGTATGTCATTTGTCTGTATTAATACCAACCGACCACAGCCACATTAATACTTGATAAAATTTTAATGTCTGATAATCCCTGTATATCAAACAGCATCCCATTCAAATATCAGTATAGCTTTCAGTCATCCAAGAAAATATTTTATTCAAGTTTCCAAAACAAATTTGAGGAGTTTTGTTGGGTGTGAAGAAAAAGGTCCAGTTAAAAATATGAAAACAAAGTTATTGTTTGGCGGAAGCGGAAATCAATGTATGCGTTCTAATCAAAGATCTGTCCCATGTGGCACTTTGCAAGTTTAGGATAAGTCTACCAGGCCAAAACCCTGAGCAGCCTCCACTGCTTTTGCTTTGTGTTACCCCTTCCCTTTCTCTCGCTTCACCTTCAGCCTTTTTCTCTGCCTCTGGGTCATCCTTATGGGACACTGTCCATGCTGGTCTAGAAAAGCCCTTTTGTTTCTCTTAATATCATTTTCATGTCATCTTTTTCACTTTTTACCACACACTGGATTTTCGCTTCAGAAGGTTTGGGAATTGCCACCGTTTCTATCTCTTGAACATCTTTCATGATAACAGCCTCTACTTGAAGAATACTTTTTAGTCTACTAAATTCCTTCAGGGCATTCTTTTTTTCTCTTTTCAGCCTGCATCTTCCTTTTCCGCTCACTTGGTAAACTTTTAGCCATTTTTTTTATCTTGAGCCCAGAGGTAGCCTGAGCGAGAAGGAACAAAGGAGGATCCGGTTCGCACAGAGGGCGGAGAAGCGCAAGCGTAGCCAACAAGACCCGGAGAGACTCTGGCCTTGGAGGGAGGCAGGCTTGTGGCTCCGGGCCGGGCTCAAGCCTGTCCTGCGATGCACCAGGCTGCAAACAGGTTTCTCTATGAGAGGCCGCATTCGAGCCCAGGACCCAGCAACTCACCTGAAAGCTGTAATCTCTTACATGGCACTGGTTTGCCCCAAGAAAGCATGGGGGTGGGTCCTGTTTGTGAAAGGTATTAAATAAATAAATAAATAAATAAAGGATACTGGTGGGAAAACAGCTGCCTCAGAAGTAATATAGTTACATGGTTAAAAATTATAAAATGGAGGCCCTGGTTACCAGCCTACAAACCCAAAGGTTGCTGGTTCAATTCCCAGCTAGGGCACATAATCAGGTTGCAAGCCAGGTCGGTCTCCAGCCAGGTCCGTAGCTGGAGGCAGGTGAAAGGCAACACATTGATGTCTCCCTCCCTCTCTCCCTTCGCCTCTCTCTAAAAAGAATAAATAAAAAAAAATTTTTAATTATAAAATGGGGCCCTGGCTGGTGGCTCAGTGGATAGGTGCTGACCTTTGAACCCAAAGATTGCTGGTTCGATTCCCAGCCAGGGCACCATAACCAGGTTGCAAGCCAGTCTTCAGCCAGGTCTGTAGCTGGAGGCAGGTGAAAGACAACCACACATTGATGCTTCTCTCCCTCTCTCTAAAAATAATAAATAAAATCTTTAAAAACATAAAAATAAAAAATGGTATAGAATAGTCTCCCACCCTATCCACCATCTGTGCAGTTCCCACCCCTCTCTTCAAGAGATACTTTATCAGTGTCTTGTGTATCCAGAATTTTCTTAAGCAACTTTGAGCAGATATATTTATTTCCAACCTTACCCCATGTTGTTGTTCTTGTTCTTTGTTTTACCAGGGGAGAGCTCGAACGCAGTTCCCTACTACCACAAATTATGCAGTGGAGTTTCCCACATTTGGAGAAATCTCAGGGGTCAGCATATCCAGAGTGCAGTGGATAAACCTCACCCTGGGAAAACTACCTTTGTGATCATGGTTTCTCCTCTGCCAGGTAAGTATCCCCCCCACCATGTTTTAATATAAAAGAAAAACAAAACTATGTATATCATTCTACACCTTATTTTGTTTATTTAACAACGTATATTTTGCACATCCTTTTATATAAATGCATAGTTGTCTTGCTCATTCTTTTATACTGTCTCCTAGTATATTTTAATTTAAATTTTATTTTTTAACTTGTTTACATTCAATATTATTTTATATTAGTTTCAGGTGTACAGCATAGTGATTACACAATCATATACTTTACAAACTGTTCCCTGATATTTCTAGTATCACCTGGCACAATACAATATCACTGATTATGTTCCTTATGCTCTCCTTTACATCCCTGTGACTATTTTGTATTGACCGAGTTGTACTTATTAATTCCTATACCTTTTCTCGCTCAGTCTCCTATCCCCTCTTTCCTCTGGAAATTATCAGTATATTCTCTGTACCTATGAGTTCCTTTCTATTTTGTTTCTTCTCCCCACTTACATTTTCAATGTATTTTAGATACCTCATAAAATTATATAAATATACTTCAACAGGATGGAAACAGCACTTAACTAGAAAAACAAAATACCATTTATTATAAATGCTTAGAACCATGACATTCTGTCTCAATTGTCAGATATAGCAGTTACTAGTTGTTGGGGTCTTACTATAGGCTCTAGTGTGTGTTTTACACACATTCTTAATTAATCATCACAACAACTGTGTCATGGGGTTTACAAAGCAAAACTTAAGACAGGAAATTGTGTGCAAGTTGATTAACTGGGAGGTGATTACAGGAAGTACAAATGAGATAGTGGGAAAAGTGAAACAGGTTGGTGAGAAAAGCCAATACATGATTTATTTATTTTTAAAGATTTTATTTATTATTTCCAGAGAGAGGGGATGGGAGAGAGGCAGAGATGGAGAGAAGAATCAATGTATGGTTGCCTTTCACCTGCCTCCAGCCACAGACCTGGCTGGAGATCTGGCTTGCAACCTGGTTATGTGCCCTGGCTGGGAATTGAACCAGCGACCTTTGGGTTCACAGGCTGGTGCCTTATCCACTGTTCTGCCAGCCAGGGCAATACATGGTTTATTAAAGAGCAGGTTACCACTCTGGGTAATGGGGGCTGAATCCAGCTGGGGGACCTCCTGAGGAACTGTGTTAATGCCCCTCTGAATTGTCCCACTGAAATGTCAGGAAGCCTTTCTCTCGCAGGTGAAGGGTTGCACTTGGGGACATTAATCTCTGGTGTTTCTTGCTGTACAAGTCCCTGTGCACCAGAAAAAGCCTGGAGCAATGAGAGAGACAAAGGTGGGCACAGAGGTGGGCAGCGGAGCGGTACAGGAACTGTCCCCTGCGGTGGGCGGTGGGCTGAGGGGCTATGGGACAAGGCATCAACACAGTCTGCTGTAGTATTGTTAACCCTGTTTTCAACCTGAGTCAAGGGGAATTCAGAAAGCCTACCTGTCCAAGGTAATGTTGCAGGTCAGTGGCAGACTGCGGATCCATGTGGTGTAACTGCAATCCTATGCTCATTAGTACTCCTAAAACATGTTATCATTGTAGGCACACCCTTAAGATTATGGAATTAATCACAGGAATGTGGAGCTAAGAAGTGCATCCGAGATTCTTGAGTCTGTTTCCTGGAAAAAGGAGTCAGGCATCAGGAATGTTATGTTAACATGGAAGTCCGAGATCACAGTGCTGGAGGTTCAGTTAGCACCCACACACAACCCCACAGCCTCTGCGCCTGCTCCTTCCACAACAATGCACAGCCCTTTTAGTAAATATATTTTAACTCATTAAAAAATAATAAAAGGCTGCATATTTATTTTTATTACATATGTAATGTACATTAGATTTGAAAGTTACAATTATGGAATGGCCTTATTTCTTCTAAATAGTATCATGGGCCCTGCACCTAATCGAATCTTAAAGATGATCACGTATTTGATTATTTCTCATCTCACTGCCGAACAGTTTCTCCTATGAAGCCATTTCCTGAATAAAAGTGTTAACAGCTGAAATTAAATTAGCAATTACAAATAAATGAATTACTTGTTACACTCTCTAGAAACCACTTTGGATGAATGAAAGTATTATTCAATTAGCAAACTAAAAACTTTCCGCATAATTTTATTCATGTTCACCATTTCCTCAAGGTGCTACTAATAGAGGCTCCTGTAGTTTTAAAATATTAGAAATCTAATAAAGGGTGTTTTTTTTCTAGCCCAAAAGACTCATTATAAGACTGTAACTGCAGTCTTTTAAAATGAGAAAAAAGTCATTATACCATTTTTGTCATGGTTTGATTAATTCAATGAAGTACAGTAAATATTCTCATGTTAATAACAGTAAAACCATTGCTTGTGGGGAAACAAATCTGTTATTAAAAATATAACTTGTGAATTAATACCTTGTGTGGAGATTCTGATTTAATAATTAGAGCAGTCACACATATAATCATGATATAATTTTTTAAAGTTTTTTTTATATGATTCTTCATTAGGAAGATTCTATATTTGCACATATTATTATTTTCTTTATTACTTTTGTAGTTCCTTAAAACTTCTCTCATTATTTATATTTATTTTACAAATATTTATTTCATATTCTGCCCCATGAATTGCTCTGAAGCTTTGCCCTTGTCCAAAGGTTGGTCCTTCTTTTCCCTCTTCACTCTCAAACAGATCAGAATGTAACGACCTTTGTTCCCATCTTCTTGGAGTGATGTATTTTTTTCCAATGGACTGTTTCTTGTCCCTTTAAAGTGTATTTCTGCCCTTCTATAAATAAATTTCCAAAAAGGCACCTCTCCCTCCCTGGGAGTGGAGGGCACAAAAGGAGACCAAAGAGGAGAGGAGGAGGAGAGTGCAGAGTAAATATGGAAACAATCAACTTTTCCAAAAGCATCAATGTAACAAAAATATGTATTGAAAGAAATATAATGTGTTACATTTATAGCACCATTCATAAATACTTGGCTGCTTTGTTTCAAGATCCAGGGATCTATTCTCCTAATGGAAACAAATATAACACATGGCTAAAGAAGAGCCTCACTTCATCCTTCAGCTTCAGGCATATCTACCCCGAGACAATTTTGGGTAAAAAAGCCTCATTTTCATTGAGAAGGTTGAGAAGATGAGAAAGTATCTTTTGAAAATAACATTTATATTATAAAGCACTATTCAACTCTAAAAATGTCAATACTTGCTCTCTCATTTTAAGAAGTGCCTCAAAGTAGCACTGTTGCTACTTTCCATCTCTATTCAAGGTTGGATACTTTAGTTAAGTACTTTCCTGCCCTGTAGTGTTCTCAAACTTTTAAGATAATGGCCCACTTAGCAAATGCTACCTTCCCCAGTGCACTGGAACAATTCTCCAACACCAAATAGGTGACTCATAGAACTCAGAAAGCACTATACTTTTAATTACTATTTTATTACAAAGGGTACGAGTCAGAAACAGCCAAACAGGAGAGACACATCAGGTGAGGTCCGGAATGCAGAAGGCCAAGGAGCATATGCCACCTTCCCAGTACATTGATACAGTCACCAACCAGGAAGCTCTCTGAACCTCCTTGGAGTTTTAATCCAGGTTTTATTACAGAGGCATGACTGATTAGATCATTGGCCAGGTGATTAGGCTCCATCTTCCCATATCATTAGCAGTCTCTCCTGATTCCCATCTCTCCCCAGCCAATAGTAATCTACCTCCTGTGTCTATAGAGTTGCCTATACTGCACATTTCACATATTGATAAATGGAATCATGTAACATATGGCCATTTGAGGGTGGCTTCTTTCACCTAGCTTAATATTTTCAAGGTTTACCTACGTTGTAGCGTTTACCAGTACTCCATTCCTTTTCTTTGTTGTTGTTGTTGTATTACATCCATTCCATTCCTTTTTATTGGCAAATAATTTTCCATTATAGTTATACCACATTTTGTTCATCCATGTATCAGCTGATGGACACGTGGACTATTTCTGCTTTTTGACTATTATGGATCATGCTGTTATGAGTATTCATGTACTTAATTCTCCTGGATACATGAGTAGGAGTAGAGTTACTTTGCTACATGGTATCTCTATATTAAGCCTTTTTGGAGAGTTGCTAGACTGTTTTTCGAAGCAGCAGCACCATTTGTATTCTCATCAATAGTATATGAATAGTACTAGATCTTATGTCTCCTCCAAGAAGAAATTAAAGTTTTCCCCATAGTTCCAATTTAAAAGAAAAAAAAAAGTTTTATTGGGCTTGGCCTGAGTGAGAGGCTGATTTATTTTCTCATGAGAAGATGGCTATCTAACAAAGGGCTATGGGGAGGGGTGTTTCCTCAGAAGGGTACATACTACTGCACTGGGCAGAGAAAATGCCTGTCACAGGAATCTCAAGTTGAAGGACAGTGCTACCTCCTAAGTGTAACTGTGGGAGCACTGGGTTGATACAATTGGGTCCTACTGGCATTTAGGTCGTGTCTGGGGCCTGGAGATACAAATGTCCTGTAATGTACAGATAGCCTCACCTAATTAAGATTTGTCCTGCCCAAAGGTCAATTCCATTCCAGCTGATAAGCCCAGTTCTGTAATAATGAACTCCCTCCCCCTTTATTTTAGTTGGAGTCATACTTACTCAAAATAAAGATTTTTTTCTCCCAGCCTGTCTGTACAGCTAGATGTGGTAGTAATTAGGTTCTGGTCAATAGCATGTAAGCAGAAGTGTGGTATATATTTCTGAGGAATGTCCTTGGAAGAAGAGGGTGTGTGCTCTTCTCTTTGTATTCTCCCTTCCTGCCAGCTGGAATGCAGACGCTGATGGCTGGTGCCACAACAGCCGTCTAGGCCATCAAGTGGCAATCCCATTTTGAAACATCATTGAACAAGAGGGGAGGAATATGATGATTGCAGACTGTCATGCCAACTCTGGGTTGCCCATGGTTATGTGTGACAAAATAAACTTGTATCTCAATAGGACTGTTATTTTGGTTTTCTGTCACTCTTAGCCGAACCAAATCCTAATTTAACCTCCAACTATGTGCCAGCACCTTGTCCAAGTACCATCTGTGAAAACACGTAACATGCATTAACTAAGTGACTGCCCACATCAAACCAAATCAGGTCAGCACTTCTGCCACCCCACTCCCATTTCGTGATGGAAAAACAGGCTCAGAATAATTAAATGCTTTGTTCAAGTTCTGTTGAGGAACCCCCAACCTGCAGAGATCCCTTGGTGCCATGGATGAAATGAATACTTCCCAGGCAGCTTGTGTTAGGAGAGAGAGGGCCAACCAGTGTCTGATGGACAACAGGCCTCGAAACCCTTTCTCTAAAAACCTTTATTGGTTGACCAAGGTGGGGGGTGCACATACACATCATAGACCATTGTGAAAGGAGAATGCTTTATAGAATAAGAGTTATTATGTTTAAACCACAATAGAAGGAATGTGGAAGTCTTGCCCTAAGGTATGGTCTGTTGGACAAGATGTCGACAGGGACTCCAGATGGCTCATAAAAATAGGGAGGGTAGGGTTACATGCAGGTTAAAGTTTAACATCTGCTGCTGTTACAATAAGCAAGTCAGGGAAGTTTGCTAGCTTCAAAGGTTGCATAGAAAATTCCCATGGCCAGGTTCCAACCAGGACCCCAGTTACAGCATGGGGGCACCCAGCTTTTCCGGTTTCCCGGCCAGGTCTTATAGGCTTGGCCTGGCCTGCTCAGGGCTCCACACCCCGCCACCATCCCTGGGGGTCCCTGACAAAGTTTACACCATTTAACACAGAAAATGCTGTGTCTAAAATGTTCTTACAAAGACACTGACAAATTAATGAAACCCAGAACACACTGACAGATAAAAGCTAAACTAACAATAATACACAGGTGAAAGGCAACCATACATTGATATTTCTTTCCTTCTCTGCCTCTCTCCCTTCCCTTCTCTGAAAATAATAAGTAAAATCTTTAAAAAAAAAAAATTGTAATCAGTACCTCAGATACCTCACCATAATGATGATACATGATAAGAAATTGGCCTTTTGAAATTTGGGAGAAACCTAATCATCTGCATATGTGCACCTGCCAAGCATTTCTGTGTCTGCCAGACTTTTTAGTAGAGTACTAAATTAGAATCCTTAGCACTCCTTAAACACGTGCCAATTGCTGCTTATAAATGTTAAATTTTAATAGTTGAATCTAGGAAAGCACTAAGTATCCCTTAGCTGCATGCTAAATTGAAAGTCTATAATTACACATCCTTCACATGTAGTAAAAGAAGATGTGCATTCGTTAAATTCAGGAGGACCTACAGACCATACTTTGAGAATCATTCTTACAAAATGCTGCATATGAAACTAAGCCTCTTACTTTACATCCATAGCCCTCTGTTTCTTATTTATATCTCACATTGTCTCATATGTTTCTATATGTCTCCTATTGGTTTGAAATTTAGAACATTGAATGTCGTGAAATGAAAAAAATAATTTAATCCTTGCAACACCCACTACTTGCAGCTGCATGGCATTAGGGACAAAATGGTAACTAAGAATGACCCTTACCCAGGAAACTCACCGTCAGCCCCCTAGGGGAGACTATCAAAACAAGTGTAGCCCAAGGTGATATGTGCCATAATAAGGCTGTTCTAAAGGAAGAGAAAGTGATTATTTATGCCTCAGGATGTTGGGGAAGGCTTGATCAGTCCCTAGGATCCTGCCAAATGGAGAAAAAAGAAATCAGTTTGAGATGAAGAGTAATAAAAGCACTAAGCTGTAGGAAAAAAAAAAAAAAAATGGAACAGGCTTAGAAAGTGACAAATAGCCAAGCACATTTAATTATTTAAAAGTATATATGCATGTACTACTGTACTAATATACACCGTAAAAACAAACATAAAGAGAAATTATTAGTGAAAAAAATAAGTCATTCTAAAGGTGCTAATCATGAACATGGTAAAATTAGGTAGTTTAAAAACAGAATGGAGCCCTAACTAGTGTAGCTCGGTTGGGCATTGTCCTGTACAAGGAAAGGTCACCAGGAGGATTCACAAGTCAGGGCATATGCCCTGGTCAGGACATGTGTGAGAGGCGACCAGCTGATGTTTCTCTCAAAGGTCAATGTTTCTTTCCCTCTCTTTCTCCCTCCCTTCCTCTCTAAGAATAAATAAAGTATTAAAAACAAAACAAAACACAACAACAGACTGGAAAGCTTCTAAATCTCGCTTTCTAACTTTGTAATGTCTAACAATATAAAACTGAGCAATTTATTGATGCTTCTCTGGGTGATTTTTTCCCCCCCAGAAGACAGATATTAGGAAAGGTTGTGAGAGCAGAAAAAAAAAAGCATGATGCTCTACTTGGGAATGTTTATGAACCACCCCTCTAGAAACACAAAAGCTGTAGTCACAACAGACATTTGTACACATACACACAAAGATGTTGGTAATCACAGTGGCTTTTTCTATTTTTGTCAGCTCATACCTCAAGCCCAATATGCACTTAAGGTGGAGCTCATCATTAAAGATGGAGAGTGTGAATCTCTATCTCAAGTGTTCTTTTCCATAATTTTAAATTTAGGGACCAATTCTTGTGAGTTGTGGTTAAATGGCCACTGTTACAAGTCTAACTGCTGGAGGCTCATAGTAGGGGTAGTGGCAGTCCCTTAGGCTTAAGCTTTAGTATTAACATTAATTCGTGGTTTCTTTGTGGGAATTATTTTCAATCATTTGCCTTCTTGGTAAAGATTAATTTGGAACTGGATAATATCTGTAAATCCACTCAAGAGGCATACAAATGGCAATACAGGTAAAAGAAGACAGGTGAGAATGACACTATGAACCCCTTCTAGTTATAGTTATCTTCACTTAGGGTACTTCTCTTACTACCTGTGACATGAGCTGGTCCGAGTGAGAACACCTATGTCCATCTATGTACGTGTGTAGCAGCTGCCTTACCAGTGTCAAATGCAATGTGCATAGCACCCAATACATAGTAGGCATTTCATACGTATGTGTCGAATAGGTGAACAGGGAGGAAAGGTAGATCTTAAAGATCTCCATCTTATGTATAAGCAATGAAGAACTATGTTTGTGGCACTGTTTTGGAGCTCTGTTGCTTTAGCCAGAGGGTGACATGATCAGATCCAGTTTCTAGGCATATAAGATGAGAAGCAGAGTGGAAGATGGACTGGAGTTAGACAGGGAAGAGTAGAGGCAGAGAGACTGGTAAGGAGGCTGGTCGATAATCCAGGCAAAAGGTGTAAAGCCTGAATATGTCAATGGCCAAGGAGATAAAGCTCAGGAGTTGACATGCTCTGATTAATTGGCAGTGGGGCTGAGGGAAGTATTTGGAATTAATTGAAGTTGTTAGTTTGGATGCCTGTGAGCTCAATAGTTCAGAAAGGGTGACTTCCCGTGAAAGAAGAGCAATGAGGGCTGGTCTGGATATGCCGAATTTGGGCCTAGAGAGACCCAGCGAGAAGCTGGTAAGGTGAGACCAGGGCTCAGGAGGAAGGCCAGAGGGAACTACATATATGGAGGTGATGATTAAAACAGTATTTGAGAATATTTCTCCCAAGGAGAAGATACATTTGAAAAAGGGGTCCATCCTGTCCCTTGTTGACTTTAAAACCGTTGGCCACATGTGATCTAAAAGATAAAATACAGATGTCTTCATTTGATATTCAAAACCTCCCCAGTATAACACCAACCTATCTCGTTCAGTCATTTATTCAACACACCAGGGTTGTAGATGTCCAGAGGTGTGTGTGTGTGTGTCAGGGGTTGGGGGGAAGAGTGGATAAGAGGAAAAGGAGAAAGGGGGATAGAAAGAGAGAGAGGAAAAGAAAGACAGAGGGTGGGTGAGTGCCCAGGTTTTCTCCCCTGCCTTTCTGCAGCCCAACACGTCTTACAAGAAATGCATACATATAACAGCAAGGAGAGCTACTTTCTGCAAGGTAATGATCTCTGTTCTACACACTTTCCAAACCCGATCTGAGGATCAGATACAGGAGAGTGATCTGGAATTTGACACGTGTGTTTAAGTCATTATATTACACTGCGTCTGTTGATGAGTAGCAGAGCAAGCTCTCCTGGCAAAATGCCACCTATGTTACTCCTGCTGAAATACTAAGGATTTACACAGGTGATTCTTGGGGTCCTCCCATCCTAGATGACCCCACTATCCCTGTGTAAGACTCAACACCCCTCTCACAGTTCCATCATGCTATCACCTCCAATGCTTCTCACTTCCACTATGCTTCATCCACATGGTCACACTCTGAATCTTGTCATCATCTCTAAACTGGTCCACTTTGGAGACCTTAAGCCCCGAGACTTAAGGAATAGTTAATGTTCTGCTTACAATACCTACCTTAGAGCTCTATATCCCCTTACTCCCATCTACCTCCTGTTCAACCCCAATAAGACATCCTCAAATCTTATCTCCCAATCGCTTAGCCCCCTCATCAACACAATAGCCATTTCTCTTCTTTCTATTCTCAATGGGGAAAAATGGCCCTCCCCTGTCCTGTCCCAGGGAACCCCTCAACTTGAACTCTGGACTTCAGCCCCACCCCTAAGCCCCATTTTATCAATTATTTACTCTCTCCTCTAGGTCTTCACTTTATCTTTCCCTGGCTTTCTTCCTCAGCACGTACATGGGATCATATCTCTTCTAACAACTTCCAAATAAATATATAAATCTTAGGTGGCATGGTCTGATATTCTCCTTATCTAGAATCCTCTTTTCTCTTTCCTTTCATGGTCACATCTTTCTCACCCTACGCTCATCCACTCACTCCTCACCCTTCTGTAACCTGACTTCTGTCCTCACCCCTCTAATGAAACTGTTCCAGACCAGGCCTCTGAGACCCACCAAGTTCTGGTCAGATTTCACTGCTTATCTAACTTGGCACCCTCTCTAGAAAGCTGTTCCTCCTTCTGCCTCTGTGATACTCGCTGCTCAGTGGGGTCTCCTTTCCCTCCAGCTGCTCCTAAGTCGCCTCAACCAGTTTCTCCTTTCTCTTCCATAAATGTGGATTCACCCTCCACCTCCTTCCCTTGCCATTGCCTGTATATCTCTTTCTAAGCCATTTTATCATCGCCTGTGGCTTAAATGACCATTTACATATATGCTAATGTAATATATCCTTGCAGTCTCAAACCTATATTGCCTTCTAGACATTTCTGTTTTTACCTACTGGCACCTCAAATTTAATATGCCCCAAACTGAATTTTTTATCTTTTGCACTTCCAAAACTGACTCTTTTGTTCATGCTTTTTTTTTTTTTTTTAAAGATTTTATTATTTCCAGAGAGAGAGGAAGGGAGAGAGGCAGAAAGGGAAAGAGACATCAATGTATGGTTGCTTTTCACCTGCCTCCAGCCACAGACCTGACTGGAGACCTGGGTTGCAACCTGGTTATGTGCCCTGGCTGGGGAATCGAACCTGCGACTTTTGGGTTCGCAGGCTGGCGCCTTATCCACTGTGCTACCAGCCAGGGCCTGTTCATGCTTTTTAATACACGTACTTGGTATCAATCATTCCTCCTTCAGCTCAGGCTAGGCCATGAGAAAAGCCAAGCTTGTTCCGCACTACGAGGCTGCTCTCCTCGGGCTCCAAATTCTGTGGAATTCACCCACTCTTCAATCCATCTGCTCATCTCCCTTTCTCTGAAAGTGTTGAACTCCCACCTTTGCATCCTTTTTCTGAATATTCTCAGTATTTTCTGGACTGTTCTTCCTGATGACAGCTTCATCTCCCTCATCCAACCTAAAGATTGTATAGTGTGTTTCTTTGTCATTATTATTCATTTATATCTTTTCTTTTCTTTAGTGTCCTTTTCAAGCTGAAAAACTAATATTCCTTCATTGCAAAATAACCAAAGAGTTTATAAGGCTATATACATAAAAAACAAAAAAGTTAAAATCACCCTGATCTATTCCTCAAGTCTAACTCTCACATACACACATACTTTTCCCCCCTAAAAATAGGATCTTATTTAACATTCTGTATTTCTTCTACTTTTAAGGGGCCCCTATTTTCATTTTTTATTTTTTTGCATTTTATCAGGTCTGAAACCATTATGTACCATACAATTAATGGTGTCTTAGATTTGATTAAATATACTATTTTTTACAATGTGCTTTTTTATTACTCATTAATATAGGTCATGATTCCAAACCAGTACTAACTTCCAGGATGGTCTTCCGAAAGTACAAATCTGGTCAGGCCACCACCCTCCCCAGAATTCTTCAAAGGCTCCCCTCCTGGATCCCCTCTTCTTTGTCTTGTGACTCCCTCCCACTTTTGCAGCACATCCGCACACATCCTCTTCTTTAAAGACAAGTAGATATATTTGCAGTGAGCACCCCAGATACGCTGTGCTGAGCCAGGCCTTTGTGCTTTTGCACAAAAGGTGCCACTGTTTCCTCTGCCTCTTCCTCATCCCTTCTACTCAAAGTTTTCTCTTACTGGAAAATCATTCTGATCCCCCAAGTTGAGTTGGGGTTTTTCCTTTGCATGCCAACCTTCAACTTCTCCAGCATCTGGTGCACATCTTTATTAAGTTAATTAATACACATGTTTGGGCCATTTCTCTTGTTAGTTACTCCTAATAAATAGCAAGTCCTCAAGCATGTTTTTTTTCTTTATATCCACTTTCAGTAGTGCCAGAGCAACAGGAATAGTCCATAAATATTGTTGGAAACAGTGAACAGTACTTAACAGAGGGATAAAAATGCTCCCTGAAATTAAGTAAAAAGCATTGTAATTAACCGTCTTCTTAACCAATAGAGGAAAAGGGGGGCAGAAGGTCTGGGCACCCAGAAATCAAAATCAATTGCATTTCCCCCCTCCTTTCTTCTCCACGCCTACTAATCTCACCATCAAATAAGGTAATCTCATTTTACCAACAGGGTCCTTGACGACCCCTTCCTTTCTCCCTAGTCTTTTAAGTGCCTCAAGACCTCTTGCCACAAAATCCTGTTTTTTAACTAAGAGAGTTGAAAAGTACCAAAGGGGGTTCTTTCCACTTCCCACCTAAGTCATCTATCTACCTGAATTTCCCATTTGAACTCCTTTCTGCCCTAGGTGTAGGCACAGCTCTCGACCCCACCAAGGTGCAACACCAGGAAATAAACACACGAGGAAGCTGAGGTTTGACACTAAGCTTTATTTTAATAACTTAAAAGCTTGAAGCCAATGTTCCACCCTAGTAGAAACCATCATTCCCCTCTCAACCTACTACTGGGTTTAGATCTAGAAAAATGCCAAAAATAGATAAATATGGTTCCCAGTTTTCCTTTCTGACCTAAATAACAAAGCCAAAGATTCCAATTCATTCATGGAAAAATACCAGTTCACTGTTGGGGACTTACAGTAAATCTTCGCTCATGGCCTATGTGGCCATCACTAAGATGGATTTCTGTTAAAACATGTTGAAATTGTGGGGCTGACATACTTTCAATACGTTTTGTTAGCCAAAAGAAGAAGAAGAAGAAGAAGAAGAAGAAGAAGAAGAGGAAGAGGAAGAGGAAGAGGAAGAGGAAGAAGAAGAAGAAAAGAAAGGAAGGAAGGAAGGAAGACAGGGACCCATGACATAATCAGAAGTGACAGAAAAGAAGGAAATCAGAAAAGATGAAGGGAGTATAGGAAAGAAGAGTGGCAAGTAGCAGGGCAGGGGGAAACAAGAGACTTCATCTTTGGAAATACCTCTGACAGAAATGTTCAAAGAATAGACTGCTGTCACCTTTGTTCCTGAGGGTAACAAGAACATTAAAACTGAAAGAAACAGGGAGACAGCTAAGAAAAGAAGGGGGAGGACATAGAGCCAGAGGGGTGAGTAGATCAAACAATGATTGTGTCTTGGGAATGTAAACAGGACCTCTACTCCAAGTCCTCAATAAAAGAAAGGACAGGACCAATGTATGGGGGCGGGGAGCAGCTGTAAGGAAAAGTGCTGTAATTCTACTGTCTTGAAGAGGCCAAGGAAAAAGATGCCTCTGGCTACAAAAGGACCCGAATTAGAAGGGTCCCACACAGCCTCTGGATGGAGAATTAAAGTGTAGGGACATTTCAATGTTCAGAGTGGTGGAGTCAAATTGTAACATGCTTAACATTTTGGATGTATGGGGAAAACATTACACCCAGAGAGAAAAGAACATGTCACTTAAGCCAACACAAAATAGACCGTGCAAAAATCCCTTTGGCTCACAAATTTTAGAGTAAATAAAAACAAAGTAACACTGGACGTCAAATACCTTAACTGTCAAGGCATAACTACTGGTCATTTTAGCTGCTGGGACAGTCAATGATCAAAATTGATTGTTTTCCTGAACGGGAGACAATTCCAAAGTAAAAGGAAAGGCCAAGACCAACCTGTAACCTTCCAAGTGGTTTTTCTTTTCAGTACAGATTCGAGTGTACTTGGACCTGGACAGTGTCTCCAGATCAAGAGAGGCCTGTTCCGGATGTAAAGCGAGTTTCCCCCGACCTCCGGCGCTCTGAAATTGCTACCCTACAGCATGAATAAACGAAGGCAACTTTTAGAGGGACCGCAGAATGCCGGTTAATATGCACCTTTTCCCCCATCCATGGGCTCCAGCCATTTCTTACACAGCTCAAGTAGGAGGCAGGAACGGATCTTCCTTTGCTTTTGTTTCCTACGTGGCCGAGACCCAAAGGAGTGGCTGGTCGCTTACCTGTCTTCCAGTTCCCGGGCGGGGAGAGGTTGCGCGTCTGCAGAGCGGCTCGTGACCGGCTCCCGCTTGGCCGTGACCTCATCCACCGGCGCTCGCCCGGGCTCGGACTAGCCTGACTCAGATGGGACGGGTGGCAAGGGTGGGGGAGACCTCAAAGGGCGGAGTGACCCGAGTAGGCGGGCTGGGCCCTTTCCCGGGAGCCCGGGAGGAGGCGTTGCCACTGCGCAGGTGAAACCGCCTCGGACCTATCCCGGGAACTTTCGCTGTCTGGACTCGCTGCAAGAGGCCAGCTTCGCGCAGGGGCGGCCAGGGATCCGCCCCCGCCCCCTCCAACCCCTGGCTGCTTGCCGGGGCTCAGCCCGGGGGCTTCTCCCTTAGGGACCCGCGGCCCGCTTGGCGCGCTCCGGGACTGCAAGCCTCGTCAGCCACCCCGGCTGATGGAGGCGGGTGGCGCCACCCCGGGTGCAGGTGACACTCCACAGGCCAAGGTTTCGGCTGGCAGGGGAGAGCGCTGCGAGGGCAAGAGACAGGCACCCCGGAACCAGGGGACGACAAGACAGCGATGGCCCGGGAGTTGAGCCAGGAGGCACTACTGGACTTTCTGTGCCAGGCCGGGGGCCGAGTGACTAACGCCGCCTTGCTGAGCCACTTCAAGAGCTATCTCCGAGACCCGGCCGCGTCCCCCAGCCAGCACCAGCGCCGCCGCGAGCTCTTCAAGGGCTTTGTCAACTCGGTCGCCGCAGTGCGCCAGGACCCCGACGGCACCAAGTACGTGGTACTGAAGAAGAAGTACAGGGATCTTTTGGGGGAGGAGGGGCTGCAGCGACCCCGCGAGCGGTCCGCGGCCGCCGCCCCTGCAGGTGGAGCTGCGCCCAGCTCCCCGGGAGACGCGCGCGGAGAGGAGGCGCGGCCGCCGCTGCAGCAGACCAGGCGGCGGCGGCGGCGGCGGCGGCCGGAGAAGGAGCAAGAGGAGGAGCCCGCAGGTGCCGCAGCCCCTGCCCCAGCGGCTGATCCAGGTTACAACGGACTCCCGGCCGGTGGCGCCCGGGAGGCGGCCCGGGGAGGCGGCGGGCTAAGGCGCGGCTCTGGTCACAGGACGCAGGTATCCGCAGCTGCGGCGGCAGCTGCCCAGGTCCCGGCGAAATGCGGGGCGGTGGAGACGCAGGGCGGCTGCTCCTGGGAAAGTCTCCAGAATGGGCCGCCGCCGCTGCCCGGCGCACTCCCCGACCCTGCCACCGCCGGGAAGGAGCGGGCGCGGGCACCGGCTGCCCAAGATGACCACGGGGCCCCCAGGCAGGAGCTGGAGGGCGCTCCCGCTGAGCCCGCGCCGGTCGCCGCAGCGCCCCTCTCGCCTCCTCCGACCGTCGGGGCTCCTGAGAGTGGGTCTTCCCAGCCTGTCCTCGCGCCCCTCCCTCCGCCTCCAGGAGACTCGCCGGAACGGTGGACCCCGGGCGATGTGCGCTATCCCACGCAGGAGCAGCAGGAGCAGCAGCAGCAGCAGCAACAACAACGCACTCTAGAATGGGTGGCGAACCACCCCCACACACCCGAGGCCCGGGGCCAGGGCCCCATCAGAGCCTGGTCAGTGTTGCCAGACAACCTCCTCCCTGAGCTGGGATTCTGGGTCCCAGACTCTAAATCGACTCCCTTAGACCCTCCTCTTTCCCCTCATCCTGCCTCTCCAGTTGTTCAGGAACCCTGGCCGGGGAATCCTCCATTGACAGTCTTCCGCAGCATTCGTAGTCAGCTGTCCCTCCAAGAACTGGATGACTTTGTGGATCAGGAGAGCCACAGCAGTGAGGAGAGCAGCAGTGGACCCAAAGAGTCCCCTGGGGGTTCTGAAGAGGGGCTGCACGGTGCCCTGGGAACCCCAGATTGGAGAAAGCTCAAGAATTCAGCTGGTAGCCTTTCTCCAAAGGAGGGCAGAAGCCCTCAGGGCCTCAGGAACAGAGAGGATGGTCGTACCTCTGGGCAGGTCCCAACAGGGACTAATGGCCTTGTAGGCCTCTCGCAGGAGCCTTTGCCCTGGCCAGCTCCCAAGTTAAGGAAACCCCTGAGGAGGACCTCTGGGGCAGGGAGAGCCCATCCCTCCTCCTCCGATGAGGAGTGTCTTGAGGAAGACTTGCTGAAAAAGAACCGGCACCCACCACGGTCCAGGAAACCCTCCAAGGCGGGAGCAGTGTGCAGCCCCAGGGTGGATGTGGCTTTGACCCCCACAGCTGCTGGTGTTAAGGCTGCTGCTGCTGAGAGGGGCCGGTTACACAGCTTGTGGGCCCCAGGTAGGCAGGAGCCTGCAGCAGCCTTGGTCCGGCACAGACCTGAGCACAAGTCGTGTGTGGTCCCCCTAGATGCGAGGGAGCACGAGTGGATTGTGAAGCTTGCCGCTGGCTCTTGGATTCGGGTGTTGACTTTGTTCTGGGAGGATCCCCAGCTGGCTTTGCACAAGGACTTCTTAACTGGGTATACTGCTTTGCACTGGATAGCCAAACATGGTGACCTCGGGGCCCTTCGGGACTTGGTCTCAAGCACCCGGAAAGCAGGAATTGCTCTTGATGTAAATGTGAAGTCCAGTTGTGGGTATACCCCTCTACACCTTGCAGCCATTCATGGCCACCAGGGAGTCATGAAATTGCTAGTGCAAGGTTTGGCTTCTCGGGTCAATATCCGGGACAGCAGTGGGAAGAAGCCGTGGCAGTATCTGTCTAGGAATACCTCTGGGGAAATATGGCAGCTCCTGGGAGCCCCGCGGGGCAAGCCTATTTTTCCTGTCTATACCTTAGTCCGAAGCTCTTCCCCTACCAGGAAGGCCAAGAATTGGGAAATATCTAGAAATATCACCCGAAAGACTTCCTTGGCTGCACTACTCAAAAATCATCACCACAAATGGAAATTGGCCCATCAGTATGAGAAATTCCCCCCTCTAAGGGAAAGAGAAGAATACAGTGACTAAGGTGGGCCCCCCTCTCTCCAGCACACAGCCATGGCACCCCCATCCTTGAGCGGCTCAGTGAGAGAATTCAGGGGGAATAGAAGAATTGCTGAGGGGTTGGTAAAGAGAGAAATCAAGTGAGATGGACTACCAGTGTTTACCTGCTTGGATGTTTTGTCAGCACATTGTGCATCTCAGGGATCATTTAAACTTTCTGGCAGCTTAAGTCCTTGGGCCAGTGAAACCTATATGAGGGGCAGAGGGGCAGAGTCGGGTGTTTAAAACCCAGTATGTGTTCTTCCTCTCCCCTTGCACCTTGGATCTAGGCACAGTAAGCCATGTTGTTTTCTGCAGCAGCAATACCAGGCCTCGGCTAGAGAGGGAACAGATGTCTAACAAGAAGGGAGCCAGCCACTTCAAGGAACTGACAATGCTCAGACAAAATCCTCTCTGGCTAGTGGCACTCTGGCTCTGTTCATTTGGAGAATAATTTGGCGGAGAGTAGAAAGCACCAGATTTGAAATCAGATGGCTCCTCTTCTTTTTTTATTCTTTTAAAAAATCTTTTTCTTCTTTCACTCCCTCCCACCTTTTCCTCCTTTCTTCCTTCCCCCCTCCCTCCTTTCCCATTCAAATCAGTGAAATAAACTTATTCTCTGAGAGTGGAATTGGATTTAAGAGATTCCCCAGCTCTGTCCTGGTCTTCCTTTAGATGCAGCCTATGGAGGCTAAGGCGTGAAACGATTAGTGCCTCCCTTGGGCCTCTTCTCCACAATCAGAGAAGCCATTGGGTAAGATCAATTTATGACTGATGCTCAGGCCCTAAATTAACCTAAGGTAAACTTTCCAAATGTAAACACTGTTGGCTCATGTTTCATGACTGAAACCAGCTTTCATGGAAACTCCCTGTGTCACAAGCTGCAGAATTAGTACTGGTCGTCTTCAATGGGTTTGAATGGCCAACCTTCACACTCATGAAAGGAGAGAAATGATTTCGCTTTGGGGAAGCAGCGAGGGTTAAAGGATGAATACCTCCCCACCAGGAATTTTTTAAGCTGCTAAATAGGATTTTATTTGCACTAAGTTTGTTGCCAGTTAAGATGAAATATTAGCCTGAAGTGCTGTGTCTGACAGGAAGTGCTCCTCTTAATTGCCTGTGTTGAGACTGATCTTTGTGGGTCAGTGAAATGAGAATGTCAAGATTTCAGAATGTAAAGTCAAAAAAGTTTAAAAAATGAAATGTCCAAGTGGAGATTGTTAATTTTTTTATGAAAATGTTTTCATGTGCTGTGGCAATGATGATGTCTTTAAAAAGTATTTTTGTGTACCTTCTGGTTATCGCCCCTCTTCACTGAAATGACAACAAATCTTCATAACTTATTGTATTTATGCTGATTACTGTTAACTTTCTTCTTTACAAAACTGTGTCTCAGTGAATGTCAAATATTTTTCATTTGTAGTTTTACTTTATAATTTTGCTGAAATACATATATTTCTGTCCTATTAAAAACATTAAAATAGGCATAATAAAGAAATCTAAGTGTTGTTTTTTTTCCAAAGAATAAAAATTTGTCAAATCAAATCAAGAAATAAAGAGGGGACGTCCCTACACAGTGGAGCCATGGTTAGGAGAGATGAAAATTTAAAAGAATAAAAAATTAACATCTATGCAAATATTTTAGTAAATAGCTGTTTTGCAATGAAAAAAATTAACAATATGAACAATTAAAGGCCAAAGAATTTTTTTCCTTTACCATATTTTTATCACTACATCAATTTATTCAGTCAATTTGTTTTGCTTAGTGCTGTAGGATTTATATAGGTGCGTGACATCTTTCTTTTTGAAACAAAACCTAGCAAGATTTGTTGTTAAGTGAGTTATACCCTATTTTGCTCCCAAGGGATCTTGTGAAGCTTCATTATATTAGATGTAAGCTTTTAAAATGAGACAAAAAGAAGAAAGATGGTACAAGGAATGAGCACAAAATAACCATAATGCAAGAAAAACATTTCCAAGTGTCGTAAGTACAAAATTAAGTGCTCCAGAGTATTTCAGAGGAGTTTTCTTCGGGTCTGGAAAACCAGGGAGGGTTTCATTGAGGCCAGGAGTCTTAGTGAATGATGGTTGCTTTCCAAAGAAACCAGCTGTGGTGGTTCTACCACATTCTTAACTTCTGGCTTCAGTATGTGATTTGCATAGCATTGGTGTCGGCTGATTGCTCCAGGGTTAGAACTCAGTCCCGGGTCTCCAGTTGGTTCTTACTAGGCTTCAGGTTACTCTGACCTTTGTCCACGTATCATACTTGTGACTCTAGTCAACTCTCTTACATGGTCAACATGTGTGTTGGGAGGGGGCAGGGCAGAGGAGGGTGTGAGCACAGAGTTAAAACACAGATCTGATCAAATCATCCTTTTGCTCATGTTATAAGATTCAGACCAGAAGTGCTGCCAGGCCCAGCACATTTTTCCAGTCTCCTGCCAACCAATCTCTGCCACAAACCCTCCACTGAAGCCACACCGGTTGGGTTCTCTGTGGGTGCTGAATCCTTCAGCTTAGACTCCCCTTTGCTATTTTCCTGGTGAAATTACTCTTTATTTTTTCCAGGGACAGTTCAAATGTCTCCAGAATAGTTTAAATCGTGAAGATTAGAGGTTCGGGGAGGTAGAGCCCCTTCATCAGAATTCTCATAATACTGCGTGTGCCCACATCCCGCTTGCAGTTTTGCCGAATAGTATTTTAGTAAATTGTTTGAATGCTAGGTTTTTTCTTACAACTTTGAACATCTGGAGATTAGAGAATGTATTTTCAACTCATCTAAATTTACTCAGTATTTACGGATCATCTGTTATGTGATAAAGACAAAGAGAATGTGAGGGTGGGGTCACTGAAAACTAATTCCAGAACAGTGAGGTAAGTGGACAGACATGTGCCTCAAGGCTATGAAACTACAAAGAAGGAGATATTTGTGGAGCATATTCTATGTATCGACCTCTATGTTTTGAAAATATAACATTCAGCAAGATAGACATGTTTCCTGCCCTCATGGCACTTTTCCTGCATGGGGGAGTCAAGAAGGCAAAATAGAAGTTAGATGGACTTTGAAGGGCTAAGTGGAGAAAGGGGGAAAGAATATTCCAGAAGGAGCAGGAGCAAAGCTGCCAGATGTGTTCAGGGAATACTTAGCTCCCTGTGGTTGTGAGGGATACAGGCCACTACTTTGAGACACAAAGAGCTGGTGTGGAAAGAGATGAAAGTAGAAAGCTAACTTAAGGTCAGGTTGAAAAAAGAAAGACATCTTAGGATATGTCCGTTTTTATATGGCATTTTCTAGGATGCCAGGGATTGTCAAAGCTCCTTCAGAAAACCTTAATATATCCTCCGGTTCCCTTTCCCATCAGATCTGAACATTGGTCTTGGTGGTCGTAAAAGGAGGAAAAGTAACATGGAAGTTGGCCTAACAGCTCTGTAGCATGTGGGCTAGTTTCAAACAAGGTTGAAAAAAAAAAAAGAAAACCTTAATATAATTCCAGATATAGATGTTTTACTAAAGTCTCAATTTGAGGATAAAAAAAACAAACAAAAAAATACATCAAAGTATTATATAGGATATACTTAATTTTTTTTTAAGATTTTATTTCATTATTTTTAGAGAGAGGGGAAGGGAGAGAGGCAGAGAGGGAGAGAGGCATCAATGTATGGTTGTGTTTCACCTGCCTCCAGCCACAGACCTGACTGGAGACCTGGTTTGCAACCTGGTTATGTGCCCTGGCTGGGGAATCAAACCTGTGACCTTTGCGTTCACAGGCCGGCGCCTTATCCACTGTGCTACCAGCCAGGGCTGTACTTAATTTTAAACGTTCCCTTTCAAATTTTTATCTTTGATGTCAATGCTTGTTTCCTAGAAAATAGTAGTAGGCAATAAAATAATATAACAAAAAACTATTTAATATTAAGGGCAAACATTAGAACAGTTGAAAATCTTAGCTCAACCACTTGCTTTTTAAAAATAGTTGTAAAGCCCTGGCTGTTAGCACAGTGGATAAGGCTCCAGCCTGCGAACCCAAAGGTCACTGGTTTGATTCCCAGCCAGGGCACACAACCAGGTTGCAAGCCAGGTCTCCAGCCAGGTCTGTGGCTGGAGGCAGGTGAAAGGCAACCATTCATTGATGTTTCTTCCCCTCTCTGCCTCTCTTTCTTCCCCTCTCTCTGGAAATAATAAATTAAAAATCTTAAAAAAAAAAAAAAAAAGGCCTTAGCTGGTAGCTCAGTGGATTAAGGCGTCAGCCTGTGAACCCAAAGGTCACTGGTTCGATTCCCAGCCAGGGCACATAATTAGGTTGTAAGCCAGCTCTCTAGCCAGGTCCTTGGCTGGAGGTGGGTGAAAGGCAACCATATATTCACGTCCCTCTCCCCCTGCTTCTCTCCCTTCCCCTATCTCTGGAAATAATGAATAAAATCTTTAAAAAAATAATAAAATAAAAAATAAAATAGTTGTAAAGTAGTGAATTTTAATCTTGTAAATAAAATGTATAGACCATAGTCTTATTTTCTGCTAGTAACCTTGCTTTTGGTTCAACATTTCAGGATATTACACATGGCATGCCATGACTTTCATATGCTTTGATTCCTCTTTAAATGTTTCTAAATAGCATCTTCATTGAGATACAATTTACATACCCTACAATTAACTTATGTCAAGTGCACAGTTCAATGGCTTTTTGTAAATTCACAGAGTTGTGTAATCTTCACCACAATCCATTTCTGCATAAGTCTGAGAACCACTGACCCAGGCAGTGGAGCCATTGACAGTTTACAGCGAGGAAGTGACACAAATAGGCTGAGGTGAAATGAAGATTCTTATCTTTGCAGTAAGAAGGATAAGCTAGGAGCAGAAATCAGTTAACTGTTTATAGTGTCTTAGTTTCATATTGAAAACATTAGGAAGGTTGATTCAATCAGCTGAATAAGGTGAATAAAATCAGATGTCTACAATGCAGAAAGAAAATTTTAGTTGGAGGGGCTGCTTTGGTTGAGAAGAATGAGAAAGAATTAGGTAAGATCCAAAAAGCGCTCTCCATTTCCCTTCATCTCTCAAATGCCCTGGTTTAGTGATTAAATCATTTCGTTACTATGATGACAGCCTAGGTTCCTCGTGGCACTGATCTAAGAGTATAACTTCAATCTCAGGCTGTTTAGCAAAGCAATACTGTTGTGTGTGCTTATGTGTGCTGATACCAAACAAATGATTAAAAAGGTGTAATGAAAGGGTAGAACTTAAGCTCATGACAATGAAGTAAGGCTGCCTGAATTTCTGTCTTAGATTGGAGAAGAGCTTCTACTTCTCGATTTTCTTATTTTACGATGGATTTTATTGAGGATCAAATGAATATAATGGCATCCTTAGAAAATGCCCAACACATAGTAAATTCTCAATAAATGTTATCTATTATCATTTTTATACACCAGTCACAATATATGGATCACTTTAAATTTTAACCTACATCAAAGAAGAAATCCTCTATTTGACTAAAAAGGTGCTATAAGAATAGGATTTACTAATAAAGCCAAACATTTTTCCTTGTACTTCTATATAAGAAGATGCTTGTGTTTCTCATTTCAAATGAAAAAGAACTATTCAACTATCCATTGTGTGTAACAATCATTAGCTATTATGATATGTCATTGAACAGAATTGTGTCTAATTGAAGTTACACAAGCTAACACCCAACAAATAAGCAACTCTTGTGTGGAACTGAAACTCAGGAAACACTCTGAATGAGTGAGGCTAATGGGGAAGTGTGTGTGTGTGTGTGTGTGTGTGTGTGTGTGTGTGTGTAAAGCCACTATCACTTAAGAAGTTGAAATATCTAAATTTAACTGTGCAATAAACTTAGTAAAAATATCACTAACTTGGTCAAGAGAAAGTCTTATTTTGGATTAAAAATAATTGACCTATTAAACTATTCCTTTTCCTTGGTATGAAAATAGTACTTCTTGATGTCTAGTTCTCAAGTTTGACTTTCTTTTCTACTTTTTAAGACTTGGGTTTTTATTTATTTATTTTTAAATATTTTTAAAAAGATTTTATTTATTATTTTCTAGACAGAGGGAAGGGAGAGAGGTAGAGAGGGAGAGAAACATCAGTGTATGGTTTCTTTCCACCTGCCTCCAGCTAAGGACCCGGCTGGACACCTGACTTGCAACCTGGTTATGTTGCCCTGGCTGGGAATCGAACCAGCAACCTTTGGGTTCACAGGCTAGTGCCTTATCCACTGAACCACGAGCCAGGGCAATATTTTTAAAGATTTTATTCATTATTTTTATAATGAGGGGAAGAAGGGGAGGAAGGGAGAGAAACATCAATGTATGGTTGCTTTTCACCTGCCTCCAGCTGAGGACCTGGCTAGAGACCTGGCTTGCAACTGGGGTTATGTGCCCTCACTGGGAATTGAACCAGTGACCCTTTGGTTCACAGGCCAGTGCTATCCACTGTGCAACCAGCCAGGGCTAAGACTTGGGTTTTTTACTGATAAGAAAAGATACTACACTTGATCTTAGCCAAAAGGCCAAGAAGCGAAGCAATAGACTTGGGTTTTTAAAGGGGCCATAGCTGTATACAAATCATACTCAATTAAACAAGAAAGTGACAAGATAAATGGGAGAAAGATATTTATCAAATTGTCTTTTGGGGCCAAAGCCAGGACTGTGCTTTGGGAGGGTCTAATTTTGCCATGCATCTGATTCTCAGTTTAGGTAAAGTGAACAATCCCAAATCTACCAGGTATTACCAGGTATTTCTGTACAATCACACTTTCTGAAATGGTAACTGTTGACCTTATAGAAGCTTTTGTTATTATATTTATGTCCCCAAATAGAATTAGCTTTCTAGTGAACGGCTCCTGTCCCTTTGGTGTCCATCAAGCAAGTGCTTCAGCAACATTAATTTGGTGAACAAAGTGACCTGTCACAATCCCACAATAGACCTCATTGCCTATGAGACTAGACTGGCTAAGGTAGGGCTGAGATAAGGCGGGATTGGCCAGAAATGGTCCCAGTTCCCTAGCGGCTGGAGAAAATAGGATTGCCAAATCATGTAAGCATGTCTAGATCAGAGGATTTGGAGTTTCTAATTAAAACAGACTTTTTTTTTAGTTTACTTATTTATTTTTTAAGATTTTATTGAAACAACTTTTTACAAGTGAGCAAAATGGCCCTGGCTGGTGGCTCAGTGAATGGAGAGGCACTGGACTGCAAACCCAAAAGTCTCTGGTTTGATCCCCAGCCAGGGCACATAACCAGGTTGCAAGCCAGGCCTCCAGCCAGGTCCTTAGCTGGAGGCAGGTGAAAGGCAACCATACGTTGATGTTTCTCTCTCCTCCCTCCCTGCCCTTCTCTCTGAAAATAATGAATAAAATGTTTAAAAATAAATAAAATTAATAAAAGTGAGCAAAATGAATATTCATTTTACAGACGACAGTAACTTTCCCTGAACTGAGGGTCCAGGGGAGTCACACCAATTTTTCCTTCTGGGAAGAGCTAGAATATATACACCTGGACAAGAATAGCCGTTCCCTTACAGGGTTTGGGTGTTGACTGAGGGTCCTCAGTTTCCCACCTGGTTTGATTCTCACTGGTTATATGCTAAATATGAAATCTCTGTGAGCCTTGATTTTGTGAGGAAAGGAGCAATGAAGATGGAGAAAAACATACCAATAGCATTGAGTTGGCCTCAGATCTTCAGGCTGGACTGTGCTAAAATGTATATTACAATAATAGCAAATGGGGAAAATAAGAATAGAAGGCTGATTTTTGCTTTATCCTGAGGCCAAATATTTTCGCAATAGAAACTTGAACTTGATTCCTACGGAGCATGTGAACTAAGTCGTATTTCACAATAACATATAATGACTACCTGTGGAGCCATCTTTCTATGCCTTAAGGAGCGATCACAAAAATAGTGCCCTGGATTTTGGGGACAAGATGCTTGATACCTGTAATGAAGTCTTGGGAAAACGTTTGAAATTTGGGGTATGCTGTGTACATCTCTTTCAGGAGCAGTGAATTAAATGTGAATGATCTTTCACAGACATTTTTCTTCTGATCTTTATTTTTGGCTACGGCAGTCAATTGGGAACTCACAGGGGTTGGAATACCAGGCTACTGCTGGTTGTTTAGATTTTTTAAAATTACTTGCCATTTTTAATTGTCAGTGTGATTAATATTCCATGCTACTTTAACCTCCCTTCCCCATATGGTTCTATCATGGATAAATGGGACACTGAGTTGGTTGTATCTAGTACATTTTTATACCATAAGATATGCTGTATTTATTTGTCTCCCAGATTCTTAGTGAAGGAAGACATCTGCATCAGGAAGCTAACTCCTAAAATTTCTAATTCTGTGAATATTCCGGGATTCTTTGAGAAAAGGATTAATTCTAGGGCAAAGCCAAACACTTGTGGGCAGGAGTTGCATCAGGTATCACCTGACCATAACCCCAGGTCTCTTACATGTGTGTTACCTTACACCTTCTTGTGGTCTCTTGGATCCAGGTGTTTTTCTGCTAAAAGCTTTACAAGGCCACCTGGAAAAGTAGAGTGACAGAAGAGGTGAACAATATCACCGGCCATCTTTGCATTGTGGGCACAGGGTGGCTCTTATTCTGCCATAGTTAATGTTTTCTCTCTATTATGGTATATGGCCAACTCAATTTTGTTTTGGAGGTCTTTGTATGGTGTTTCTCAGGTTCAAAACTTCTTATTTCTCTATTCATTTTCTCTGAATTGAGAAAAGAAAATCATTATCCCTTATAAACTGAAAGCTATAGCTTCTAATCCAGCTTATGATGGAACATGGTTTTGAAGTAACTAAGAGTTGGTGTGCCTATAAGGAAACAGAGCATTTATATAAAGAGAGGTGAAGCAGTGTTTTGTGATGTGGGAAGGTATCACAACAAACACTCCCTTTATCTGGTAGGTTTGGGAAATGATCTGTTTCGATTAATAAATTATTCTAGTGAATAGGGATTTCTCACATATGCTTTACATGATTAACAGTTTAAACAAATTGAACTACACTTACTTAAACTAAGCACTAAAACTAAACACAAAATAATTTATGTGTTTCAAAAAACCATTCAAGACCCTGAAGTGTTTTTTGACTTTATCATCGTGAATATCAATTATCTTTGCATTTTAGATGCACAGAAGTAAAATCAGTTGATGAAAGGTTGGGTTTTATCAATTTTGTATCTATTTTTAGATTTTAAAGAATTGAAAAATATACGAATAACACATATTTATTGTAGAAGAGCAGGTAATAGGTAAAGAAAAACAAGAAAAGCCCTAATTTCTCAACCTTAGGTAATTTTGGTAGGTAGGATTATGGAATGTGTCCTTCCAGAATTCATAATAAAAATAAAACCATACTACATAGTAATTTTAAACCTACTTTGTTGTTTACTATGTTATTTTTTCCATTTGAATTCAGTATTACATATTGAGTTCAAGATAAAGAAAAGTATAGGTATTAAAAGGGCTGGAAATGGGGCAGTTCAGAATTGATTTGTAGAGCAGATTTTGCTTAAAAGTCATTTCCATTTTCTGAGTCTAAGGGTAATATCCTAAATGCATTAAATTTTCAATTATTTAAAAAATCATGTTTTTGCATTCCTTTGACTTGAAGCAATAAGGTTCTTTTGTTTTTAACCATCTTCTTTGAGCATGTTCTGCTGCCTGTCATTTCCTCCTCCAGGTGCCCCTCCTCCAGGAAACTGCTTGCTTGCACCCATTCAGAGCAGAAAGACTAAATGGAATGCCTAGTTGTGACCACCCATCTCACACCTGTAGCTTTTCTGTTTGTTTTTTGGGTAATGGAGACATGAGACAGTGTGAGCCAGGTGTGATTGCAAAAAGTTTACTATGTTTGACTACAACTTAAAATGGGCTAGATCCATCGGCATCATAGGTCTATTTTTTATCTTTATTATTTCTGATAGCTAGGTAGAATATTTTAGAATTAATTTATGACTCAATATAAGGATGGGAAAGGAAAAATAGGAATCTAAAATATTTTTCTCTGATGATATATGAGGTCTGTCCCGAAAGTATCGAGCCAGTGTCAATATAATTAAAACAGTTTGTGAGGCTCATACTTTCAAGACAGACCTTGTGGATCGTTTACTTAAAGCATTCCCTGAAGATGAAATTGCTGCTAGTTTTATTTTTATTTATTTTAAATTAAGTTTTAAAAAAAGATTTTATTCATTATTTTTAGAGCAAAGGGAAGGGAGGGAGGAAGAAAGGGAGAGAAACATCAATGTATGGTTGCCTTTCACCTGCCTCCAGCTGGGGACCTGGGTGGAAACCTGGCTTGCAACCTGGGTATGTGCCCTGAATGGGAATTGAACCAGTGACCCTTGGGTTTGCAGGTCAGTGCTCAATCCACTGAGCCACACCAGCCAGGGTTGCTAGTTTTATTTTTAAAAAACTTTTTAGCAATTCAAACATACTGATGGAAGATAAAACCCGTGGATTAATACATTCTAATTATTTCCTTTCCGTTATTCCCTTTTAACTTTTGATTACCTAATTAAAATCAATATGCATATTTTATTTTACTTTCTACTATTTTCTTTTCTTTTTAAAAGATTTTATTTATGATCCTTAGAGAGAGGGGAAGAGAGAGAGTCAGAGAGGGAGAGAGACATCAATGTATGGTTGCCTTTCACCTGCCTTCAGCTATGGACCTGGCTGGAGACCTGGCTTGCAACCTCATTGTGTGCCCTGGCTGGGGAATCGAACCAGCAACCTTTGGGTTTGCAGGCCGGCGCCTTTCTACTATTTTCATTGATAGCATACTCCGTATATTAAAGCAATTTTCCTAGTTTATATCTTTAATAGCCAGAAGTTATAGCACTGTGCTAATATGTAATAGTTTGCTTAGCTATTTTCCTACTCTTTGATATTTAGGTCATTTCTTACTATTACAACTACTACTAATAAAAATATCTTTATAATAATAATCATAAGATTCTTCTATTTCTTGACTATTTTTTCAGGTGAAGTTTTATACCTTTTCTTACATTCACCAGATTTTACATCCAAAAGATTAAGTCAAGTGACACCATCAAGGAGGTAAAAACTAAGAAATCTGAGTAAGTTACAGATTTTAGTTAATAACAATGTATCAATGTTGATTAATTATAACAAATGTACTATACCTATGTAAGATGGTTCTAATATGGTTGTGATTTTAAACTGGTGTGATGCAAGAATTTAAAAAACATGCAACGCTTCTTTAGTTAGGGACACTGACCTCTTAGATTGTCAAACAAAAAAATGACAGCAGCCAACACAATAGCTATCTAATGTGAATGAATTAAAATTGCACCTATTTTTTGTCAGATTTTTGTAATTAGTTTGTATGTGCCGAGAGATTAAAAAAAAAAAAAAAAAAGAACCCTGGCTGGTAGCACAGTGGATAAGGTGTCCGCCTGCGAACCCAAAGGTCGCAGGTTCGATTCCCCAGCCAGGGCACATAACCAGGTTGCAAACCAGGTCTCCAGTCAGGTCTGTGGCTGGAGGCAGGTGAAAAGCAACCATACATTGATGTCTCTCTCCCTCTCTGCCTCTTTCCCTTCCCCTCTTTCTAAAAATAATGAAATAAAATCTTTAAAAAAAAAAAAAGGTTGAAAATCTCTGAAATAGAGGAACCTGTATGTGCCTGGGGGGAGGGGGGATATCTGAACTCTGTGTATTATCTGCTCAGTTTGTTTTTGTAAATCTAACGCTATTTTTTAAAAGTCAATTAATAAAAAAAGAGGTAAGAAGGGCAGTGCATGGCAAAGATGGTAAAATGTTAACATTTGAGGAATAGGAGTAAAGGGTATAGAGGGGTTCTTTGTACAATTCTTGCAAATTTATAATGCTTGAAATTATCTCAAACAAAATATATAACTCATCCTCCCTTTCTTGAACTACATCTCGTACCCGCCAAAATTTGATCCTTTAATGTAATAAGCAGCTCTCATTAGTATTAAAGAAGCTAGTCTGATCCCATGGGAACCTCAAATGTCTTTTTACTAGGCAGCGTTCAGGCTCCAGGAATTAAGAGTAACCATGGGCTGGCTGATTCCTGGCCAGGTAAACAGAGGTGCAAGTGCCATCCGGGAGGTATAACCCAGCAGCCACTTGAGTTTTAAAAGGGCATCTGAAACCCTGTGCCCTGTGCTGGTGGTTTTCCAAAAACCTCACCTTCCCAATAGTTTTGCCTTCGGTCTTCTGCCCTAACCCCTCCCCCACCTCATCAATTTCGTTTGAGAAGCCCTCAGGGTGAGGGAAGATCCAGGTATACCGCTCCACCCCCCCCCCCCCCCCCCCCCCCGC